>SKCR01040791.1:0-59804 GCA_019454045.1 Zanthoxylum bungeanum
GCTTCCCGAAGATTCACCGATGACGTATGATTCGAACTTTATTAATCTGGGATTAATAGCAGAGAGACTTTATCTGGGATGAAGTACTATTTGAAGAGAGAGAACGATTAATTTGGAATTAATCGATAAAATAATATATTCGATATATTATATGAAATTGGATTTCGATGCAGAATTAAAATTGGATTTTAATTCGGGCTAACGAATTGATTTAGAATTAATTCGCTAGTGACGTGAATAGTAATTTTGCTAGGCATAATTATTTAATTGAATTTGATTTAATTACGTTGCAATGGAAAATTCGTTAATTCGGAATTAACGAACCCGAGCTCGGAATGTGTTTGCGGGCCCACTACGATTTTGAATTAAAGTGGGGCCCATAAGTCACATTGCGAGTCACATCACTTGTCATTTTAGTGATAGACGTCAAGTCACATTTTTTGGTGAGTGACATGCAGTCACTATTCATGATGTTGGTTGGTGTGGACATTTAATGCAAATTTGGAGCCAAAATTTTAGTTGAATTTTTGAAAGCATATACCAAATATTTGGTAATTGATTTTCATAATTGTTTTGAGAAAATAAAAACACAAAAAAAAAGAGACAACTCTCTCTCCCAATTTGGAATTGCCGTGAGCCTCTCCCTAGGGTAAGAAAATTGTTTTTCTTCCTCCATTGCTAGCACACATTCAAGAATCATACAAGGTGTTAGGGAAACCAATCTAAGAGCTTGGGATCCATTTAAAGCTTAGAGCTTGTACATCTTCATCAACAAAATCTTGCCTTGGCCGAAAGCTTCAACAATGAGGAAATTTTTGTTGATCTTCGCATCCAAAAGCCGATCTTTGTAAGTATGATTCTGCCATACTTCTTATGAGTATTCATTCTTTTCATTGCTTATTTTTATCTTGGGACCACCTTAGAAACCAACAAGAACATGCAGTCTACTACCTCAGTAAGAAGATGCTTCCGTATGAAGCCCGCTATCAAGAAGTAGAGAAGATTTTTCTGGCAGTAGTGTGGGCATCCGGAAAATTACATCATTACTTCCAATCTTACAAGATCCAAGTGGTAGCAAAGGAGAATCCCTTGAAGTATCTACATTCGGTACCTTCGCTAGTAGGGAAGTTAGGTAGATGGTTGGTATTGCCGACAGAGTTTGATATTGAGTATCTCACCTCAAAAGTAATCAAAGGACGAGCCGTAGCGAAGTTTTTAGCACTGCAACCCATAGAAGGAGATCAATACAAGTTCGAATTCCCAGACGAGGAAATCCAAGCGATAATGGTCCAAGGATGGTAGATGTATTTTGACGGAGCGGTGAATTACAAAGGAGCCGGGATATGAATCGTGATAATAACCCCTGAAGGAGAAACCCTGGCTATGGCCAAGAGGCTGACGTTCGGAGTAACCAACAACATGGCCGAGTATGAAGCATGCGCCTTCGGATTGACAGCACTGATAACCTTAGGAGCTAAGGGCATGGAAGTTTATGGAGACTCGATGTTAGTAGTCCGACAAATGCAAGGAGAAAGGGAATTGAAGAAAGAACGGTTGAGACCCTACCTATTTCACCTCAGGAAGGTGGTACAAGCTATCCCCGATTGTAAATTCCAACAATTGCCGCGAGAAGAAAATCAAATGGCAGATGCATTAGCCACCCTAGCCGCAAATTGGGAGAATCCGGAGAAGTTGGTGATGAGACCTCTAGTGTTGACGACAGCAAGCAGGCCCGGTTACGAGATCGAAAGAATATTAGAAGTAGAAGTCGATGATGGGAAACCTTGGTACTACGATATTCAGCGATACCTAGAATGCAGAGAATTCCCAGAAGAAACAGGTAGGAAGGATAGGATAGCCATTCAGAAGTTGGCCTCCCAATATGTGAGTTTGAAGGGAGAATTGTACAAGAGGCAAGCTAATGGCATCCAACTGAAGTGTTTAAGGAAGGAATAGGCTCAGAAAGCGATGGAAGAAGTACACGCCAGGGTATGTGGACCGCACATGAACGATTTGAATTTGTCTCGCAAGATAGTGAGACACGGCTTCTACTGGTTGACCATGGAAGCTGACTGTGCGAAGCTGGTGAAACATTTCCACGATTGCCAAGGGCACGATAACTTGAACCATTTGCCACACATGGAGTTGCACGGGCTATCAGAGTCGTGGCCTTTTTCGGCATGGGAATTGACTTGATCGGAGAAATTCGACCGCACGCATCGAATGTACATCATTTCATAGTAGTGACAGTAGACTAATTTTTGAAATGGATAGAAGCCGAGTCATTTCGTAATGTTAAGGCAAAGCAGATGGTGAAGTTCATAGCCTGGAACATCATATGTCGATACGGAATGCCGCATCACGTGGTAACAGACAACGGAGTTCAGTTTCAAGGAGAAACCAAGGCGATGCTACGGAAATACGGTATAGGACATCACAAGTCGTCACCATACATACCACAAGCAAATCGGGCAGTCGAGGCAGCCAATAAGACGATAAAGAAGATATTAGCCAAGATGATGGAAAGCTACAGAGATTGGACCAACAAACTACCGTACGCCCTGTGGGGGTGCAGAACTTCTGTGAGAATGACAACGGGAGCCACGCCATATGCTTTGGTCTACGGAATGGAAACAGTATTACCGGTAGAAGTTGAGATACAGTCAATGCGGGTGCTGGCGGAGGCAGAGTTACTTGAAAAAGAATGGGCCTCGCAGAGATTCAAACTATTAGCATTATTAGATGAAAAAAGAATGAAGTCCTTGCATCATATGCAGATATACCAGAAGAGGTTGGCTCGAGCATTTAACAAGAAGGTGCGTCCTACCAAGATTAGATAAGGCGACCTAGTACTCAAGCAGTCAAAGCCGTCGACGTTGGACCCAAGAGGGAAGTTCAGGCCCAACTGGGAATGACCTTACATAGTCAAGAAGTGATGGGAAATGGGGCAGTGAGACTGTCAGATTTAAAGGAAACGAGTTTACCGAGCCAATCAACGTGGACATATTGAAGTAATATTTTGCCTAAGGGAGAAAGGACCTAACCCAACGGAATAGGAAATTCATCCATGCATGCGCGCATACATGTAACGTACTTGCATTCTTTTTTTTGTTTTGTTTTGTATTCACAGGTTTCAAAGAAGAAAAGAAGAAAGTGGAAAATACAAACCAACCAGAAGCAGCAACATAACATCATCAGTTTCGGGAATGAATCCCAGGGTTGAGGCCCACATCGGTATCAGTTTCGGGAAGGAATCCCAGGGTTGAGGCCCGTATCGGTATCAGTCGGGAATGAATTCCAGGGTTGAGGCCCGCATCAGTATCAATTTCGGGAAGGAATCCCAGGGTTGAGGCCCATGTCACTAATGGTTTTCAGGGATGATCTCAGGGGTCGAGGCCCGCATTATCAGTGGTTGAAAAGAAGAATTCCAGTGAAAATAAAAGAGAGAGAGAAGCCCTTAATGGTTAGGCATATGTCCGGTGATGAATAAGTGCGAGATGCACTCTCGTCCGATATTTTGAGTGGTTGATCTCGGCTAGACTCGCGGGCACTTAATTACCAGATCTTAGCAGTAGAAGCCTGAGTAGTCAAGGAGATGACTAGTTGAAGAGATGGCGGATCGGTGAATGACCATTTGCTTAGATGTCAATCCTGATTTACTTGTGTTACGATATGTGATATGGTTGAAAATAAAAGAAAAGTCTTTGAAGAAGAAAAAATAAACCACCTATAATCGATAAACGTGAAGCTACCCATGGGTGAGTATTAGGACCACCATGAGGAGAAATGCTACCTTAAAAGGTAGGTGTGTTGAAAAAAAAAGTGAATGAATGAAGAGACGAAAGAAAAGAAAGAGAAAACCATATGATATTGAGTACGAGGAAGTAATTGCAGAGCATGATCAAGACATCTAGGTTGGTTAGACCCACTGATCTCGTTCTTTGAAACAAAATCATCGAGTTGGCTTACTTAAGGATTAAGCTGTAAAAGAACCTTGGCAAACACACTTGGAGTCTACTTCAGATCATTTATTCAAACGGTCGAATTTGAGTTGTATCAGGTACTTTGAAGATTCTCTGGTTTCGACGCTAGGCATCATTTGAGGACAAAAATATGTACAATCATTGGGACTATCTTGTAAAAGAGAGTAATATGGTATGACAGTACGGAACACCGCATCAAATGATCTACTTTGGCCGAGTGCAAGCAACGAAGAGCAAAAAAAGATAAACCAAGTCTGGGGGTGACCAGTCTACCACACCTCATACAATAGCGGTTCGAGAATAGACCACCTCACAGTAACGGTTCGGGAATGGATAACTCACAGTAACGGTTCGGGAATGGACCACCTCACAGTAACGGTTCGGGAATGGACCACCTCATAATAACGGTTCGGGATTGGACCACCTCATACTAACGGTTTGGGAATGGACCACCTCACAGTAACGGTTCTGGAATGGACCACCTCACAGTAATGGTTCCGGAATGGACCACCTCATACTAACGGTTGAGAATGGACCACCTCACAGTAACGGTTCGGGAATGGACCACCTCACAGTAATGGTTCGGGAATGGACCACCTCACAGTAACGGTTCGCGGTTCGAGAATGGACCACCTCACAATAACGGTTCGGGAATGGACCACCTCACAGTAACGGTTCGGGAATGAACCACCTCACATAACGGTTCGGGAATGGACCACCTCATACAGTAACGGTTCGGGAACGGACAACCTCACAGTAACGGTTCAGGAATGGACCACCTCATACAGTAACGGTTCGGAATGGACCACCTCACAATAACGGTTTGGGAATGGACCACCTCACAGTAACGGTTCGGGAATGGACCAGGGGTCGCAGCACCTCACTACCATCAAATCAGTTTGAAGCATCTTAACAACAGGTAAGTCAGGCAGCAGCTGGCGAGCCAGGTAAGTAAAAATGCATGCATGACTTTGATATGATTGTCACTGTCACACACTGGACAAGCCCATTGTAGGTATTGCATTTTTTCATGTGAAACTCGATGATGAGTCTCAGTTGGAGGCACTACCTTTTTAGTTAAGGATATTGCGGGAAACGATCGTCGGAAGGGAATCAGTGTTTCATTAGATTTTTATTCACTTGTTTAGCGTCAGGCTCACTTGTTGGACCTCCGTTTAAAGCACTTTTGGCCCAAACCCACTCACCAAACCAACCAACACCTAGCTTACCAAGACAAAGCCCACGCCCACACCCACCAAGGCCCACACGCCCATGGCCTCTAAAATACACCCAAATTAAATTAAATATTAATTAATTAAATATTAACTAAATAAAATATTAATTAAGTCATTGTACCAAATTAAATAAGACATAAAATATATTTATACCAAATTAAAATATGTAACTTCCTAATCCAAAATATTATATACTAAATTAAGGAAAACATTAAATTAAATCATACATAATTAAGATAAATCACAAATATTATATACCTTACTTAACCAATATCATGCCTAAACAAGATAAATCAAATATTCAACCTTCCTAATTCACCAAAATTTGTCCCCCCAATCAATCAAATCCTTTCCTTGTTTGACACCAAATCCAATCTATTCCTTGTGAGACAAGGGAAGCCCTAGCCCTTGTCTATATAAACAACCCAAACCAAAGCCAACCCCCTCTCCAATCTCTCAGAATTCACGTCCACTACTACAAACGAAACATCCCCACAAAAAACCACTGCACACATTACCGACAAAAAACCAGCCCCACTAACCCTCAACGCAAGCACTCTCGCCACACTCACATCAACACGTTCATCACCCTTCAACACGTTAGCCTTCAACACTGCCAGCCCTTAAACGCCACTCAGCCAGCCCTACAGAAAACTAACAAACACACCTTCTTCTAGCCACACAGCCTTCTCGCCATAATTGTACCCTCATTGTCTCAACCTCACTATCACGTCCCCTGCCTCTCAACAACAGTCCAAGCTACGTACCAAGCCATCACTCCACTCGCTGCCTTAATTCTCTAACACACTGCAACCCCATATACACATACAGCAGCCCCAAAAACTACAGCCATATCACCGAAAAACACCTTAACAGTCCCTAAAATCCTTAAAATAGTAACATAAAAAACTGCACCCTAAACCTCATTAAACAACCAAAAAATACACAGCCCTTAGACCCTAAAAAATGCAAAAACAGTAGCTTTAAAGACCTGAAATAGTAAGCAGAAAATACAGAGAAAAATCAGTAAAACAAAGGTCAAACAACAAGTAAAACAACGAAAAGTGAGCTAAGACGCTAAACCAGTGAACCAGAGAAGTTGAGGAGCTTTACCCTTCCGATCTCCGTCAAACGTAAGTCTGAAAGTCGACAAAATGTTAGACCTTAGGGTATTTTTCACACACTTGTTTTTTAGTTTTATCTTTATTATTTATTGAGTTTGTTCGCATGATTACTATATTAAAATGCATGTTGTCGCCCTTGAGTAGATAAATCTACATATATTGTAAAATGATGTATGTGTGTGGCCCTTGAATAAAATGAAAAACGTGTCGCCTCTCGTGTATATAGGATGGAACCCGGACATAAATTTCATAGCCGATTCCGAATGGACGGTAGTATGATTTGTACTCGGGATACAACTCCACGTACCACTTGAGTAAACAGCGCATATTTTGTTTTATGTTGTTTTGATTTGTTTGTCATTCGTTACTTTGACTTCCGCATGTTATTTGCTTATGTAATGATGTGATCGAGCGCATAGGCTTAGTAAGTTGGATTAAAGGTCCCATATTCTGAGGATTAAATCCTTTACCACGATGTTTTGCCGCGCCGATTGATGTATATTCGGTTGAATGTAAGATGTGTTCAATCAGGTATACGAAGCCGATATTATTTATGTTATTTTTTATATGAATGATGTGATCGAGGGCATGGGCTTAGTAAGTTGGATTAAAGGTCCCATATTTGAGGGGTTAAACCCTTTACCACGATGCTTCGCCGCACCGATTGATGTATATTCGGTTGAATGTAAGATGTTTCAATCGGGTATACGAAGTCCGATATCATTGTCTTAATTTTTATATTTGTATTGTGTTGATTGCGGCATGGGCTTAGTAAGTGCGATTAAAGGTCCTCTATTTTGAGAGGTTAAAATCCTTTACCACACGATTCTTTGCCGCGCTTTTAGCCCATCATTATTTATTAGATGTCATCTATTCATCCATTCATGTATGTGTCATATTGTTTACTGCATTTTAGAGGTCGTTGCCTTTAACCCCATTCGAACGCGTTTCAGAACGCCACACGAACGCATGTTTTCTGTCTGGTCCCGTTCGAACACGTTATCAAACATTATACGAACGCGAACCTTCTGTTCACCGTTTGAACGCGTATACGAACGCCACACGAATACCCTTGGTAAATAGGTCCTCATGCATTACATCACGACATGTCTATCTTAGCATATAGTTATCTCTTTTTACTTATGCATTTGAATTACCTCTTTAGTTATCTATTTCTATTATGCGCTTTAAGTGTCTTTCCCTAATATGCATGCTTGTATGAATGCTATGTGTTTGCGCTTCTGTGCCTACCAATGTGAGATTGTATGTCTTTCGTATGTCAATATATCTTTATGTATGAATTTGGACATAGATTATATACAAATAGGTTGTATGCAAACATGAAAAATTGTTTATGTAAACTTAGATATGAGCTTTGTACCTATGCATGCAAACTTATGAGTAAATTATCCTTGGAAATATGTTACTTAGGCTTGGTAAGATTATTGTACAAATCATTTTATTACAAGTGGCATAAGTAAGGGACCATTCCAAACCCAACGGTTTGAGGTCTTCCCTTACGAGGGTTGAGTGCAGCCTTAAATCTTTGTCCCGATTCACACCGGGTGGCGACTCCATTATTCTCCGGTTTAGTCCCCCGTGGGTTACTCCATACTCCCAACTGGTCCGCGAGCTCGGGCCATGCGTCGCCCAGTTTGTGTTCCCACAGTCTGGCGACTCCACTGGGGATAGAGAATTGGCCCCGAAATAATGTCTTGTAATATTATGATTTGTGCTTTAATTGACCGTGTCTACCGTGGGTTAAATGGGTTTAATCAAAGGCATTTTGAGGCTAGGTAATGGTTTGGTGTCTTCCTTCACTCACTACCTTTCTAGAGGAAAAGCTGTGAAGGCACCTAGATAGCCATCTACTCGTAGCCTATTGTGATGGACTAATTTGGAGGACTCGTTGTTTATTCCTGACACCAAGCGATAAGAGCCTAAGAGGCTTGGGTATTTAAGTGAGCCTCGCTCCACCCTCCCTCTGGGGAATCTACAATGGGAAGTCCATTTGACAGTCAGTCACACACCATAGCTCGTTGGCACGTACCTTAGTGTATAAAAAACGGGTGCGCTCACTTGGTCGCTCGAACCCTTGAGTGGGGAGACCTAGTTGTAGGCCATCATTCGCCGGTGAGAGCCTTTGTCTACACTCTTGCGAACCCACACGTAGACCGGGGTTATATGACCTATAGCAACTATTTCCTTGTGTTTGTGGGCCATCCTCATTTGGATACAGTTGGACTTCTTGTCAAATGCGAACTTGTTGGGCCATTTAAACTGGGACGAGTTCGTATCCTATGGCAATTGGGCCAAAAGCTTTTGAAATATCGATGGGCCACTCTATAGAAATTATTATTTTATGTTTGCATTACCTTTCTTTTATGCTTGTGTTTGGGAACATCGTCGTTTGGATCCATTTGGACCATTTGTCATGGGATGTGGGCTTGTTGGGCCATTTAAACTGGGACAAGAACGTATCTTATGACAATTGGGCCAAAGGCTTCTAAATCGATGGCCATATTTTGTGCTTGTGTTCAGAACATTACCATTTGGATTTACTTGGACTCCTTGCCATGAGATGTGAACTCGTTGGGCCATTTAAACTGGACGAGTTCACTCCTATGACGGTTAGCCCAAAAGCTTCTAAATGATAATGGGCCGATTTGTTTGAAATTTTAATAATCGATTTAGTATGTTCTATATGTTACATGCATCTCATGCACCTCATATATATATACATCATGTTAACACCCTCTATGTCTCAAAAAGACATCATAGATACCGTTTGGGTTAGAGAAGGGACAAGGCTCACTAAAAGAACAGTAACAAGCATGAGTGAATCCGATAACGAGGTATCCCGTATGGATCAGTTAGAGAACGGTCTCGCCAAGATCACTGAACAGTTGCAAGCCCTGACTACTGCTGTGGCTGGTATAGCTGGATCTCGTGCTGGGGGTAGTTCTGGGGATGTGAGGCAAGAAGAGCCTCCGAACAGATTGGGGGATGATATCCCCACTTTTGATGATGATATGGAAGAGTATGCAGCAGGCAGAGTATCTGGGTCTCAGGCAGAATTACAAAAACTCTGGGATCAAGTTAAGACGGTTACCCGCAGGATAAGGGGTAAGAATGAGGATTTGCTGGATTATGAGACGTTGACTTTTGAAGAGCAGTTGCCGGCATAGTTCAAGATGTCTGATATGGATAAGTTTAATGGGAATGGGGATCCAAGGGTGTCTCTCCGTCAGTATGTATCAGTCATGAGTTCAGTTGGCCTATCTCAGCGCCAATACAGAAGATGTTTGGAATGTCGCTCGAGGGAGCTCCCGTGGTGTGGTACCACAGTTTGGAGAAGAAAGTGAAGGAAGATTGGAGGGAGTTGGCTGATGCCTTCCTGAAGCAGTATGTCACTGACCTAGATATCGATATGTCACTCCGCGATCTAGAGAATGTTAAGCAAAAATCGGAGGAGAGTTTTAAGGAGTATGTGGACTGAAGAGGTCAGTTGTTGAAAATGCAGACTAGGCCCCAGAGAATGACTAGATTAAAAGGATTATCAAGGGCACCAAGCCCTCCATTTACAGCAAGTTGAGGAGGATGACCTCCATGATTATAGACTTTCGGCAGTTGAGGGAAACTGTCATGGACATTGAAGAGGAAGAGGCGGAAAACAGAAAGTTTTATGGCTTAAGTAGGAGGCCTATTGGGGGGACATCGGGTACTAAACCTGTTTCTGCGGAAGTTGCTGCCATCCGGAACCGGAAATTTTCCAACTTGGGAAGACCCCTGTCAAATGTACTAGAGAAATTGAAGAGGCAAGGACTCTTAAAACCCTTGGAAGCCAAACCATTACCCAATCCCCCACCATCACATTATAACCTAAACCTTTACTATTACTTTCACCAACAAAAGGGCCATGACACCGACAATTGCGCCCGACTCCGCCATGAAACCCGACCCTGAAACAGAATGCC
This sequence comes from Zanthoxylum bungeanum, assembly GCA_019454045.1. Taxonomy (NCBI): domain Eukaryota; kingdom Viridiplantae; phylum Streptophyta; class Magnoliopsida; order Sapindales; family Rutaceae; genus Zanthoxylum; species Zanthoxylum bungeanum. The sequence goes on from SKCR01040791.1 coordinate 10,320, forward strand.
CCAACACACACCAGAACCCTTTACCAAATTACCACTCTGTCCCGCCCCCAACCTATCTGATAAACTCTGGCCTACCCGAGAACCTTGTCCTCAAATCCTTTGACCTCAAAGCCATTTTCCTTGGGATTTGGGATAGTAACAGGGAAGATGAAACCGAACATGGGAAGAGTTTCTGGGCAGACTTCTCTAGTAGTGATGAAGAAGAAGTGAAGGGTATGACACGCAGCGGGCGTTTCTACAATGATATGTCTGATAAGGGTAAAAGAGTGTTATCAGAGGGTAGAGAAGTGGCTGAGAATACAGAAAGTGACGAGGGAGATGTAGTGCTACAGCAGTTAAGGAAAACCCGAGCGCAAGTGAGTATATGGGATTTTTTGTGTGCATCTCACGAGCACAGGCGGGCCATGGTTGAGGCCTTAAGCAAGATAGTGGTGACAGAAAATGCCAACCCCGCAATGTTTGTTGGGTCAGTGCGAAAGGAGGCTTTGCAAACAATCACTTTTTCTGAGGAAGAACTCCCAGCTGAGAGGAGAAATCATAATAGACCTTTTTTTATCAGAGCTGAAGTGAGGGGTAAAAGGACCTCTTGTGTGATGGTGGATGACGGCTCATCCATTAATGTGTGCCCGTTGAAGATTTTGGCAAAGCTGGGTATGAAAGCAACGGATTTGGACCCCTCCAGTATGACCATCAAAGCTTATGATGACAGTAAGCGAGGAGTTGAGGGTACATTTGTAGCAGCGGTCAAGGTTGGTCCTATTGAGGACGAAGTTGAGTTTACAGTGCTGACATCCCAGCCACTTTTGCCTTGTTGTTAGGAAGGCCTTGGTTTCACAAACTTGGGGGTGTGCCTTCCACTTTGCATCAGATGATTAAGTTCTTGTATGAGGGAGAGATTGTTACCATCCGAGCTGAGATAGATAATGTTGTGGCTGCCTTGGAGATACAACCTTTCACGAGGTTTCAGGTGTCAGCAACTTTTGAGGAATGGGTGGATCCTAGGGTGGCTAGGATCATGAAAAAAATGAAGTTTGAACCGGGTGAAGGTTCAAAATTGCCAGATTTCATAGGACATACTACTCGGAAGGGTTTGGGATACACATCTGATGAAGAAAAGCCAAAGGTTAAAAAGAAAGGGCTGAAATTGATGGAGTGCTTTGTGAAGGCTTCAGTGTATCAAAGTGAGCCCGAACCGATAGAAGTTAATGGGATTGTGGTGCCTGGATTTGAGATCTTCTAGGATTTGTTGGGTGAGAAACCACTGACTAAAAAAGATGTGGAAGCAGCGAATTGGGAAGAAAAATTGATGAAGTTGGAGAGCCTGACTCTGGGAGAGGACAAAAAGCCTGAGGAAAACCTGGTTGCAGAGGAAGAAGTGTCTATAGATGATGAAGACATTTACCTTCCTGATTTGTTTGAATGTACTTCTGCATTATCCAATAATAAAGACATTTCTTTTGCTTACTTGCCTGAGTCATTTCCATTTACTCTGCACGAATCAAGAATATTTGATATCAGTTCGGCCAGAACTACTGCATTTAACTTGGGTACACTTGAGAACCCCAAGGAAATTCTGATTGCAAGTGAAGTTACCTCCGAAGAGAGGGGGAAATTAGAAGAAGTATTGGGCAGATATGCCAAAGTGTTTGCTTGGTCCTATGAGGACATGTCTGGGGTAGACAGAAACATTGCCCAGCACACAATACCAACTTATCCGAATATGAGGCCAGTAAAATAGAAACTTCGACGGATGAGACCAGAATGTGCTGAGAAAGTTAGGGAGGAAGTTAAGAAACAGATAGATGTGGGGTTCCTGGAAGTAGTAAAGTATCCTGAGTGGTTGGCTAATATAGTGCCAGTGCCGAAGAAAGACGGGAAGGTCAGAATGTGTGTGGACTACAGAGATCTCAACAAGGTTTGTCCGAAAGATGATTTTCCTCTGCCGCATATAGATTTTCTGGTTGATAGTGCGGCTTTATCTACTATGTATTCATTTGCAGACAGGTTTTCAGGTTACAATCAGGTCCTTATGGCTGAGGAAGATAAACACAAGACTGTCTTTGTTACCGAGTGAGGTACTTATTGTTACAAGGTGATGCCGTTTGGGCTCAAGAATGCAGGAGCTACTTATCAGCGGATGGCCACTACACTATTCCACGACTTGATGCACAAAGAGATTGAAGTGTATGTGGATGACATGATGGTGAAATCAGAGACAAGAGTTGGGCATATTGAAGCACTGGAAAGGTTCCTTCAGAGAGTTGACAAATACAACCTGCGGCTAAATCCCAAGAAATGTGTGTTTGGGGTGACATCAGGAAAATTGCTAGGACATACAGTGGGAATGGGAGGAATAGAAGTAGACTCTGAAAAGATCAAAGCAATCACAGAAATGCCAGCACCAAAGACTGAGAAGGAAGTCAGAGCATTCCTGGGGAAGATTCAGTACATCAGTCGGTTCATCGCCAAGTTGACATCAGTGTGTGAGCCTATCTTCAAACTATTGAGGAAAGATCAACCGGTAAAGTGGAATGAGCAGTGTCAAGTAGCCTTCGACAAGATCCGAGAGTACTTGGTAAAGCCTCATGTATTGAAACCTCCGAGACCGGGCAGACCTTTGATATTGTACTTGGCCATAGAATCAGAAGCACTGGGGGCAATGATGGTACAGGCAGATGAGACAGGGGTAGAGCATGCAGTTTACTATCTGAGTAAGAAGATGCTCCCCATGAGGCTCGATATCAGGAAGTAGAGAAGATCGTCTTGCAGTGGTTTGGGCTTCCAGAAAATTGCGGCATTACTTCCAGTCTTACAAGATCCAGGTAGTGGCAAAGGAGAATCCTCTGAAATATCTGCATTCAGTGCCTTCGCTAGTGGGGAATTGGGTAGATGGTTAGTATTGCTGACAGAGTTTGACATTGAGTATCTCACTACCAAAGTGGTCAAAGGGCGAGCAGTAGTAGCAGAGTTTCTGGCATTACAACCTGTTGAAGGGGATCAGAATATATTTTGACGGTTTGAATTCCAGATGAAGAGATCCAAGCAATAACAGTTCAGAGATGGAAAATATATTTTGACAAAGCAGTGAATTACAAGGGAGCGGAATTGGGATTGTGATAGTGACCCCTGAAGGAGAGATCTTGCCTTTGGACAAAAGTTGACATTCAGAGTAACCAACAACATGGCCGAGTATGAAGCATGTGCTTTTGGTTTGACTGCATTGATAGCCTTGAAGGCCGAGAGTGTGGAAGTCTACGGAGATTCTATGTTGGTAGTCCAGCAGATGCGAGGAGAATGGGAATTGAAAGAAGAACGGTTGAAACCTTACCTTTTTTACCTCAGAAAGTTGGCACAGGTTATCCTTGATTGTAAGTTTCAGCACTTGCCAAGAGAAGAGAATCAGATGGCAGATGCATTGGCTACACTTGCAGCGACTTGGGAAAATCCAGAAAGTTAGTGATGAGACCGTTGATACTGACAACAGCAAGAAGACCTGTTTATGAGATAGAGAGAATTCTGGAAATAGAGGTCGATGACGGTAAACCTTGGTATTATGACATTCAAGGATCATCTGGAATATGGGGAACTCCCAGAGGGAGCAGGCAGAAAAGACATAATAGCCATTCAGAAGTTAGCTTCCCAGTATGTGATTTTGAAAGGGGAATTGTACAAGAGGCAAGCAAACGGTATTCAGTTGAAGTGTTTGAGAAAAAAAGAAGCTCAGCATGTAATGGAAGAAGTACACGCCGGGGTATGTGGTCCGCATATGAACGGGTTGAATCTGTCCCGCAAGATAGTGAGACAAGGTTTTTATTGGTCAACCATGGAAACAGACTGCGCGAAAATGGTAAAGCACTGTCATGATTGTCAAGCACACGGTAATTTGAATCACTTGCCGCACACAGAGTTGCACGGGTTGTCAGAGCCATGGCCTTTCTCAGCATGGGGAATTGATATGATTGGAGAAATTCGACCGAATGCATCGAATGGGCATCACTTCATAGTAGTGGCACTAGATTACTTCTCAAAGTGGGTGGAAGCCAAATCATTCCGCAATGTTACAGCAAAACAGATGGCAAAGTTTATAGCTCGGAACCTCATTTGTCGGTATGGTATGCCGCATCATACAAGTCATCACCATACAGACCGCAGGCAAATAGGGTAGTTGAGGCAGCCAACGAGACTATAAAGACGATTTTAGCCAAGATGACAGAGAACTGCAGAGATTGGGCCGAGAAACTACCATATGCTTTGTGGGGGTACATAAAATCAGTAAGAACACTAACAGGGGCCACACCTTACTCTTTGGTCTATGGAATGGAAGCAGTATTGCCAGTAGAAGTGGACATATTGTCTATGAGGGTATTAGCAGAGGCAGAATTACCAGAAAAAGAGTGGCCGCACAGAGGTTTGATCAGTTAGCACTGCTGGATGAGAGAGAACGAAGTCTTTGTATCACATGCAGTTGTATCAAAAGAGACTAGCCCGAGCATTCAACAAGAAAGTACGCCCCACCAAGATCAGAAAGGGTGATTTGGTACTTAAGCAATCAAAGCCGTCGACGACAGATCCAAAGGAAAGTTCAGACCTAACTGGGAAGGGCCTTACATAGTGCAGAAAGTAATGGGAAATGGAGCAGTGAGGCTATCAGACTTGGAAGGAACGAGTTCACCGAGCCGATCAACGTAGACAGATTGAAGCAGTACTTTGCCTGAGGGGGAGAAGACCGAGCAGTCACCAAGGAAATTGGCAGAAGACCTAACCCACAGAATAAGAAAATCATTCATGCATACACGTAACATTGCATTCTCTTAGTGTTTGTTTTTGTTTTGTGTTTGCAGGTTCAAAGAAAGGAGAAAGCGGCAGAAATGAGCCAAACAGCGTCAGCGCGCTTCAGTTTCGGGGATAAGTCCCAGAGGGTGAGGCCCATATTGACTCGGGGGCAAGGCCCCACACCATGTCAGCTCGGGGGCGAGCCCATATCAGCTTGGGGGGAGGCCCCACATCATGTCAGCTTGGGGGCGAGGCCCATATCAGCTTGAAGGCGAGGCCCATATCGTCAGTAATTTTGGGATGCGTCCCAGGGTCGGGGTACCCCTATTGTCAGTTGCAGTTCCGGGATGCGTCCCAGGGTCAAGGGCCCACTGCATCATCAGTTGTAGTTCCGGATGCATCCCAGGGTCGAGGGCCCACTACATCATCTGTTCGAGGGCGAGGCCCTCATTTCCAGTGGTATCGGGAGGCGTCCCAGGGTCGAGGTGCCCCCGTTGTTGGTTGCAGTTATTGGGATCGTCCTAGGATCGAGGTCCACTGCAGCACCAATCAGCTCGAGCTGGCAGCAGACGAGCCAGGTAAGTGAAAATACATTGCATAACTTTGATAGGATTGTTCAAAGTCACACACTGCACAAGTCCCATCAAAGTGAGGGGGACTGTAGGCATTGCATTTTTTCATGTGAAACCCGATGATGAGTCTCAGTTGGAGGCACTACCTTTTTAGTTAAGGATATTGCGGGAAACGATCGTCGGAAGGGAATCGGTGTTTCATTAGATTTTTATTCACTTGTTTAGCGTCAGACTCACTTGTTGGACCTCCGTTTAAAGCACTCTTGGCCCAAACCCACTCACCAAACCAACACAACACCTAGCTTACCAAGACAAAGCCCACGCCCACACCCACCTAGGCCCACACGCCCATGGACTCTAAAATACACCCAAATTAAATTAAATATTAATTAAATTAAATATTAACTAAATAAAATATTAATTAAGTCATTTACCAAATTAAATAAGACATAAAATATATTTATACCAAATTAAAATATTGTAACTTCCTAATCCAAAATATTATATACTAAATTAAAGAAAACATTAAATTAAATCATACCTAATTAAGATAAATAAAAAATATTATATACCTTACTTAACCAATATCATGCCTAAACAAGATAAATCAAATATTCAACCTTCCTAATTCACCAAAATTTGTCCCCCCAATCAATCAAATCCTTTCCTTGTTTGACACCAAATCCAATCTATTCCTTGTGAGACAAGGGGAAGCCCTAGCCCTTGTCTATATAAACAACCCAAAACCAAAGCCAACCCCTCTCCAATCTCTCAGAATTCACGTCCACTGCTTACAAAGAAAACTGCCCTCACAAAAAACCACTGCACACATTACCGACAACAAACCAGTCCCACTAACCCTCAACGCAAGCACTCTCGCCACACTCACATCAACACGTTCATCAGCCTTCAACACGTTAGCCTTCAACACTGCCAGCCCTTAAACGCCACTCAACCAGCCCTACAGACAACTAACAAACACACCTTCATCTAGCCACACAGCCTTCTCGCCACACTTGCACCCTCATTGTCTCAACCTCACTATCACGTCCCCTGCCTCTCAACAACAGTCCAAGCTACGTACCAAGCCATCACTCCACTCGCTGCCTTAATTCTCTAACACACTGCAGCCCCATCCACGCATTTAGCAGCCCCAAAAACTGCAGCCATCAATCACCGAAAAAAACACTTAATAGTCTCTAAAATCCTTAAAATAGTAACATAAAAAACTGCACCCTAAGCCTCCTTAAACAACCGAAAAATACAGCCCTTAGACCCTAAAAAACGCAAAAATGGTAGCTTTAAAAACCTGAAACAGTAAGCAGAAAATATAGAGAAACAGAGCAAAAACAGCAAACAGTGAGCTAAGATGCTAAACCAGTGAACCGGAGAAGTTGAGGAGCTTTAACCCTTCCGATCTCCGTGAAACGTAAGTCTGAAAGTCGGCAAAAAAGGTTAGACTTGAGGGTATTTTTCACACTTGTTTTCAGTTTTATCTTTATTATTTATTGAGTTTTGTTCGCATGATTACTATATTAAAATGCATGTTGTGGCCCTTGAGTAGATAAATATGCATATATTGTAAAATGATGTATGTTTTGGCCCTTGAATAAAATGAAAATATGTCGCCTCTCGTGGTATATAGGATGGAAACCCGGACATAAATTTCATAGCCGATTCCGAATGGACGGTAGTATGATCTATACTCGGGATACAACTCCACATACCACTTGAGTAAACGGCGTATATTTTGTTTTATGTTGTTTTGATTTGTTTGTCATTCGTTACTTGACTTCCGCATGTTATTTGTTTATGTAATGATGTGATCGAGCGCATGGGCTTAGTAAGTTAGATTAAAGGTCCCCTATTCTGAGGGGTTAAAATCCTTTACCACGATGCTTTGCCGCGCCGATTGATGTATATTCGGTTGAATGTAAGATGTGTTCAATCAGGTATACAAAGTCCGATATTATTGTCTTTATTTTTATATGCATGATATGATCGAGCGCATGGGCTTAGTAAGTTGGATTAAAGGTCCCCTATTTTGAGGGGTTAAAATCCTTTACCACGATGCTTTGCCGCGCCGGTTGACATATATTCGGTTGAATGTAAGATGTGTTCAATCGGGTATACGAAGTCCGATATTATTTACGTTATTTTTTATATGCATGATGTGATCGAGTTCATGGGCTTAGTAAGTTGGATTAAAGGTCCCCTATTTTGAGGGGTTAAAACCCTTTACCACGATGCTTCGCCGCACCGATTGATGTATATTCGGTTGAATGTAAGATGTGTTCAATCGGATATACGAAGTCTGATATTATTTATCTTATTTTTTATATGCATGATGTGATCGAGTGCATGGGCTTAGTAAGTTGGATTAAAGGTCCCATATTTTGAGGGGTTAAAACCCTTTACCACGATGCTTCGCCGCGCCGATTGATGTATATTCGGTTGAATGTAAGATGTGTTCAATCGGGTATACGAAGTCCGATATCATTGTCTTTACTTTTTATATTTGTATTGTGTTGATTGCGCATGGGCTTAGTAAGTGCGATTAAAGGTCCTCTATTTTGAGAGGTTAAAATCCTTTACCACGATGCTTTGCCGCGCTTTTAGCCCGTCATTATTTATTAGATTTCATCTATTCATCTGTTCATGTATGTGTCATATTGTTTACTTCATTTTAGAGGTCGTTACTGTAACGCCGTTCGAACGCATTTCAGAACGCCACACGAACGCTTGTTTTCTGTCTGGTCCCGTTCGAACGCATTATCAAACGCTATACGAACGCGAACCTTCTGTTCACCATTCGAACGCGTATACAAATGCCACACGAACGCCCATTGTAAACAGGTCCTCCTGCATTACATCACGACATGTCTATCTTAGCATATAGTTATCTCTTTTTACCTTATGCATTTGAATTACCTCTTTAGTTATCTATTTCTATTATGCGCTTAAGTGTATTTCCCTAATATGCATGCTTGTATGAATGCTATGTGTTTGCGCTTCTGTGCCTACCAATGTGAGATTGTATGTCTTCCGTATGTCAATATATCTTTATGCATGAATTCAGACATAGATTATATACAAATAGGTTGTATGCAAACATGAAAAATGTGTTATATGTAAACTTAGATATGAGTTTTGTACCTATGCATGCAAACTTATGAGTAAATTATCCTTGGAAATATGTTGTTTAGGCTTGGTAAGATTATTGCACAAATCATTTTATTACAAGTGGCATAAGTAAGGGACCATTCCGAACCCAACGGTTTGAGGTCTTCCTTGAGAGGGGTGAGTGCGGCCTTAAATCTTTGTCCTGGTTCACACCGGGTGGCGACTCCATTAATCTCCGGTTTAGTCCCCCGTGGGCTACTCCGTACTCCCAACCGGGCCGCGAGCCCGGGACAGCATGCGTCGCCCAGTTTGTGTTCACACACCCATCAAAGTGGGGGCGACTGTAGACACTTGCATTTTTACACGAGCCCGATGATGAGCCTCGGTCGGAGGCACTTCCCAATAAGTTGCGGAAGTTGTGGAAAATGGACGTCGGAAGGGTAAATTCAAGATAAGGATGTCATCAGATATAATTCACCTGTTCACTGCGTTTGAGTTCGTGCCGCGTTCGGAAACACGTTCGAACGGCGAACAGATTACGGCCATTCATGTAGCGTCCAAAGATGTGTTCGAACGACCATCGGTATTTATGTTTTACAGCTAGCCACACGCCCAAGCCCATCCAAAGCCCATTTAGCCCACCAAGCCCAATCCAAAAATAATTAAAACACTTAAAATACATGTCAAATTAAATCAAATCCTAAATTAAATAAAACAGATCACCTTCCTAAACTAAATAAATGAAATGAAATCAAAATAAATCCCCATTCCTAAACCAAACCAATCAAATCCAATCACCTCCCAAAATAAATATATCCCCACCAAAATTACACAAGATCATTTCCTTTAATAAACTAATTAATCACCTCCCTTATTGACATGATTCCCTTCCTTACCTAGAAACCCTAGTGCACCATTATAAAAGAAACCAAAATTCCAAACCCTTAACCCTTTAGAGACTCACAACAACCTTCAAGAAAAAAAAAACATAAGAAAATAATAGAAAACCCTAAGCTCTCTTCACTTAGACCTTCACCCATCCCTTTAAGCACATTCACGCCCAAACACCAAGAAGAAAACACTCTCAACCACCAAGAAGAAAACACTCTCAACCACCAAAAACTACAACACCAAAATACCCATCCCTTTACATTACCGAAAACAGCACCCCTAAAACAGTCCCTAAAGCACTAAAAACTGCACTCTAAAATCCCCCTAAATCACTAAAAAAACTGCACCCTAAAACAATCCAAGTTTCACCTCAAAACAACGGCAAATGGATAGCTAAAAACAGTGAGGAAAGATCGAGAAAGCAGCAGCAAAAACAGCGGAACGGTGAAGGAAAATATTAGACCAGAAAACCAGAAAAGTGATGGAGCAGTAACCCTTCCGGCGATGACGTGACGCACTTCCGATGAGCAACTTAAAAGGTAAGACCCGAGGGCACCTTTTATCACTTTTTATTTTGTAGTTTGGATGCGGCACGCTCGGTTGGACATGGAATATGTCCAACCGGGTGTGTGAGGTCCTATATCAAAGATGACCAAATCCTTGGTCACATCTTTCTTTAACGTTCCTTTATTTATTTATCATACATTTATTTCCTATTATTATCTCTTTATCATTCCGCATGTTTCTTCCTTTGCTTATGTGTTGTTATATGCATTATCATACTTCATGCCCATTTTTACGATTGCATTGTGTTAACACGTGAATGTTGCCTCTCGTGGTATATCAGATGGAAACCCAGACATAAATTCCGTAGCTGAATCCGGATGGACGGTAGTGCGGTCTGTACTTGGGATACAACTCCACGTACCACTTGGGGAAACATTCCCGCATGTGTTTACTGCATTATGGATGCCACTTTCGCCACTTTGTTCGAAAGCATTACCGAACGCTACTCAAACGAACACATTCTGTCTCGCCCCCGTTCGAACGCGTTTCCGAACGCTACACGAACGCGGGCATTCTGGGCAGATTCCTTTATCATGTCTTAGGCATTTTTGTGTTCATTGTCCCGTTATCTACTTTCTATGTGTCTTTTTCTTTATTGTTAATCTAATGCGTATGGGTTCAATCGGGCATACGAGGTACTACATCGTGTATTTGTTTATCCATGTATGTGTGTAGGACACAGAAATCGGTGATGCTATCCCAGGCTCGCGGCCTGGTTGGGAGTATGGAGTAGCCCATGGGGGAATTAAACCAGAGAAATAACATGGAGTCCCCACCCAATGTGAACTGGGAAAATGATTTAAGGCCGCACTCACCCCTCGTAAGGGAAGACCTCAAACCGTTGGGTTCGGAATGGTCCCTTACTTATGCCACTTGTAATGAAAGGATTTATGTTATAATATAACTGAGTCTACGCAAGAACAACCTACATCTAAGTTTGCATACTACCTATATCTAAGTTTGCATGCATAAAAGTAAGTCGGAATAACGGCAAGCACACAATCTCATGCATATATTAAATCGCTAAGCATGGCAATGTAAATAAAACTAATCTAAACATGAACGTAGAAAAGACATAATCAAGTTCCTAACGCGAAATAAATAACTAAATCATGCTTGGAAATAATCAACAAATCATGCATAAAAATAAAATACTAAACAACCTAATCATGCATAAAAAAGGTAACATACTAAACAACCTAATCATGCATAAAAGTAACATACTATTTCTAATAAACAACAAATAAACATAAGATTGGATGACATGAAATACGTGCATCTCTCATGCGGTACGTGGCATTATATCCCGAGTGCAGACCGCACAACTGTCCATTCGGATTCGGCTACGGAATTTACGTCCGGGTTTCCATCCGATATACCGCAAGAGATAACACATATTTCATTCATCCCATGGCCACAACTTACATGAAACTATAACACGCTTACGATGAAATAATAATAACTAACGGAAATAAAGTGCGAGAATAAATAGAAAGGTGCCCTCAGGTCTAACCTCTTAAGTCATCTCTTGGAAGTGCGTTACACGATTGTCGGAAGGGTTGATACTCCGCAACTTTTCGGATTTACTGGTTCATTGTTTTCCTTCGTTGCCTCGCTGTTTTGGGATGCTATTTGCTCTATTTTACTGCAGTTTTTTGGTCACTATTTTTACGGTGATCGGGGACTGTTTTGGCTTATGGTTTTGCGGTAATTGGGGACTGTTTTGGCTTACTATTTTACGGTAAGTGGGCTGTGTTTCAGGGCAGTTTTTAGTGAAGTAAAGTGCAATTTTTTGGAAAGTTTTCGGTTTAAAAGGATGAAGTTTTTCAGGGCAGAATTTTCGGTAATGATGGTGCAGTTTAGGGGATGATTTTTGCGTGAATACAGAGGCATTTGCGATGGGTCTTGTGTGTGAAGTTGGGGGCTGTGTTGAGGGGTTGTTGCTTGTGTGCGTGAGTGGGTAAGGTCAGCGAGGTTGTGAGTTAGTGAGTGGACTGTGTGTTGCTGAAGGCTTCACGTGGTCAATGTGGGATTGAGAGGTGATGATGATGAGGAGAGTGGTGAAGGGTGTTTGTTACGTGGCTAGTGGGCGCTGCATGCATGAGACGTGTCGCTTTAGGGTTTATTTATTTGTTCCAGCTGAGAGAAGATAAGGGATAGAGGCGTGTTTAGGCTAGGGTTTCTTTGTGGTTTTTAGTGTTTTTGTGTGTTGGTTTGGAGAGAAAAAGGTCAAGAGAGGAGGCCGTGAATATTATGGTTTATTTGTTCTTTTGTGAGTGGACGTGAGAATGAGCTAGGGCCTCTAAGGTTTGGTTTATGCTTCTTTTTATAGGCAAATATTGGGGTTTACCTTATGTGAATAAGGAAAGAATATTGTGTAATTATGGGGGGATATTTTAATTAGTGTGCTATAAGGAAAAATCTATTTAATTAGGGATGTGATTTGGGTTGATTTGATTTGATCTCTTTTAATTAGGAATATGATTTAATTTGATTTGATTTGATCTCTTTTAATTAGGAATATGATTTAATTTGATTTGATTTGATTTATTTAATTTGGGAAGGTGATTTGTCTTGATTTTAGCATGTGTTTAATGTGTGATTTTGTTATTTTGGAAGGAGGTGGGCGTTGGGTTAGAGGCTTTGGGCGTGTATTTGGTTTGTTTTGGTGGGCTTGGTGTGTGGTTTGGTGATTCATGGGCTTGGTGTGTGACTTGCGGGGGTTTTGGGCTAAGGATAAGTTTAAAACAGAGGCTTAAGGAGCAAACTCGAAGCTAAGCAAACGAATTAAATCCAACAAGGTGTCAATTTCTGACTCTTCCCTTCCGACGTCCGTTTCCCGTGACTTCCATAACTTAAAGATGTAGTGTCTCCATGTGAGACTCATCATCGGGACTTATATGCAAAAATACAGTGCCTACAGTCGCCCCAACAATGTGTGACAATGACAATCCTATCAAAGTTATCCAATGTATTTTTACTTACCTGGCTTGCCACATGTTGCTTGACTTGCTTGTTGCTTTGAAATGAATTGATCTGGTTGTTCCATACCCGGCATGCTAAACCCCATACCCGAGGTGTCGCGATTGTGTCTCCATACCCGAAGTGCCATACCCAGTGTGCTAAACCCCATACCCGAGGTGTCGCGGTTGTGTCTCCATACCCGGAGTGCTATACCTGGCGTGCTAAACCCCATACTTGAGGTGTCGCGGTTGTGTCTCTATACTCAGAGTGTCATACCCAGCTTGTTAAACCCCAAACCCGAGTTGTCGCGGTTGTGTCTCCATACCCGGAGTGCCATACCCGGTGTGCTAAACCCCATACCCGAGGTGTCGCAGTTGTGTTTCCATACCCAGAGTGCCATACCCGGCGTACTAAACCCCATACCCGAGGTGTCGCGGTTGTGTCTCCATACTCGGAGTGCCATACCCAGCGTGCTAAACCTCATACCTGAGGTGTCGCAGTTGTGTCTCCATACCCGGAGTACCATATCCGGCATGCTAAACCCCATACCCGAGGTGTCGTGGTTGTGTCTCCATACTCGGAGTACCATACCCGGTATGCTAAACCCCATACTCGAGGTATCATGGTTGTATCTCCATACCTGGAGTGCCATACCTGGCATGCTAAACCCCATACCCGAGGCGTCGGGGTTGTGTCCCCATACCCGGAGTGCCATACCCGGCATGCTAAACCCCATACCCGAGGTGTCACGGTTGTGTATCCAGACCCGGAGTGCCATACCCGGCATGCTAAACCCCATACCTGAGGCGTCGCGGTTGTGTCTCCATACCCGGAGTGCCACACCTGGCATGCTAAACCCCATACCCGAGGCGTCGTGGTTGTGTCTCCATACCCGGAGTGCCATACCCGGTATGCTAATGATGTGTGGGCCTCAACCCTGGGACGCATCCCCAAAACTGATAATGATGGTGGTTCATCCCCGAACCGCGTTGTATGAGAAAAGGGTGGGCTGGTCACCCCCATACTTGATCCATCTTTCTATTCTTTTGCCGCTTTCATAAATACTATTTCTCACGAGATAATCCTGATAGCTAAACATATTTTCGTCCTCAACGGATGCTTTGTGTCGAAACCAGAGAACCTTCAAAGTACTTAATACACTCAAAACCGCTCGTCTGAATGAGTGATCTGAACTAGACTCCTAGTGTGTGTGTGTGCCAAGGATCTTTCGCAGCTTAATCCTTAAGTAAGCCAACTCGATGATTTTGTCTCGTAGAATTGGATCAGTGTGTCTAACCAACCTAGATGTTATGATCATACTCTGTGATTACTTCCCCGTACTCAACATGATATGGTTTTCTTCTTTTTTTCTTTCGCCTATTTCTTTTCTTTTTGAACTTTTTTTTTCTTTTTCTCTTTTCCTTACTTTCTATTTTTTCCGACACACCTACCCTTTAAGGTAGCATTTCTCCTCATGGTGGTCCTAATACTCACCCACGGGTAGCTTCACGCTTATCGGTTATAGGTGGTCTATTTCTTCCTTTTCTTTTCAGACTTTTTTCTTTATTTCCAACCATATCACATATCGTAGCATAAGTAAACCAGGATGGACATCTAGGCAAACGGTCATTCACTGATCCGCCATCTCTTCAACTAGTCATTTCGCCAACTACTAAGGCTTCTACTACTAAGATCCCGTAATCAAGTGCTCGCGAGTCTAGCCGAGATCAAATACTCAGAATACTGGATTAGAGTACATCTCGCACTTATCGTTTCTAAGGTTTCACCCTACAACAAACAATTTCATCACCGGACATATGCTTAGCCATCAAGGATTTCTCTCTCTGTCTCTCTCATTTTTTTTTCACTTCAGTGGAATTCTTCAACCGCTAATAATGTGGGCTTCGCCCCCGGGGATTCATTCTCGAAAACTGCTGGTAGCGCAGGCCTCAACCCTGAGGGTTCATTCCAAAAACTGATGATTATGTGTGGGCCTCAACCCTGGGGATCCATTTCTGAAAACTGTTGATACTGTTTTGTTGCTCTCAGCTTACTTGTATTTTGCCGCTTTTCCTTCTTTTCTTCGAGACATGTGAACACAAACAAAACAACAGAATAAAAATGCGTGCATGCGATGTGTATATATGCATGTGTGGAGGTACTCCATGTTCCTGATGGGTTAGACCGTCATTGTGCTCATTGGCGCCATGTGCCTACGCATGTCTCTGATCGACCCTGGGTCTGCTTATAGTTTCCTCCTTCCGATTCTCTTCTGGTGATTGTGCAGTTCTCTTTTGTCTGAAACCTGCAAACACAGAACAAACACAAAAATTGCAAGTACGTTACGTGTATGTATGCATGCATGGATGAATTTCCTATCCCGTGGGTTAGGTCTTCTGCCAGTTCTCCCAGTAACTGCTCTGTCTCTTCTTCCTTAGGTGAAATATTGCTTCAGTCTGTCCACGTTGATTGGCTCGTCGAACTTGTTCCCTTCTAAGTCTAACAGTCTCACTGCCCCGTTTCCTATTACCTTCTTGACTACGTATGGCCCTTCCCAGTTAGGTCTGAACTTTCCTCTCGGGTCCATCGTTAATGGCTTTGATTGCTTAAATACCAGATCCTCCTCTCTAATCTTAGTAGGATTCACCTTTTGTTGAATGCCCGAGCCAATCTCTTCTGGTATAACTGCATATGATGTAAAGACTTCATTCTCTTCTTATCGAGCAATACCAACTGTTCAAATCTCTGCGAGGTGCATTCTTGTTCAGGTAACGCTGCTTCTGCTAATACCCTCATGGACTGTATCTCAACTTCCACCAGCAGTACTGTTTCCATTACCTTTCGAGCTTCTTCTTTTATTAAACACTTCAGCTGAATGCCATTCGCTTGTCGCTTGTATAGTTCTCCCTTCAGACTCACATATTGAGAAGCTAACTTTTGAATGGCTATCATGTCCTTTCTGATTGCTTCTTCCGGAAGTTCCCCGCGTTTTAAGTATCGCTGAATATCATAGTACCACAGTTTCCCATCGTCGATCTCTACTTCCAAGACCTTTTCTATCTCGTAGACAGGTCTGCTTGCCGTTGTCAAAACTAGAGGTTTCATTACCAATTTTTCTGGATTTTCCCAAGTCACGGCTAGTGTAGCTAACGCGTCGGCCATTTGATTTTCTTCTCGCGGCAAGTGCTAAAATTTACAATCGGGGAGGGCCTGTGCCAGACTCCTGAGGTGGAACAAGTTGGGTTTCAACCGTTCTTCCTTCAATCCCCATTCTCCTTGCATCTGTCGGACTGCCAACATCGAGTCTTCATAAACTTCGACATTCTTAGCCTTCAAAGTTATCAACGCAGTCAGTCCAAAGGCGCATGCTTCATATTCAGCCATGTCATCATCAAAGACAAGGATATCATCACTCAATCTGTTTGGAGGGTCCTCACACCTCACATTCTTAGAACCTCCCCCAGCATGAGACACGGCCATATTAGCCATAGCGGCGGTCAAAGCTTGCAGCTGCTTGATAACCTTAGTGAGACTAGTCTCCAGCTGATACATACGAGATCCCTCGTTAACTGATTCGCTCATGTTCGCTAACGGCCTTTTGACGAGTTTTCCCTTTTTCCTAACCCAACGAGTATCTATGATGTCTTTTAAAACTGCATGTTAGCATGTATGCATGCGATGCATGGAATATATAAGTTGGCCCATTTTCATTTTAAAGCATTCAATCATACTATTGCGTGGTGTAAACTTGTCCCAGTTGAGAAGGCCCAACAGGTTTACACTTTTGCGATAACATGGCTAAATAATTTCAAATGATACGAGGCCTAAACAGAAAGTGGCCCATCGATATTTTAGAAGCTTTTGGCCCAACAGTCATAAAGCATGGACTCGTCCCAGTTTAAATGGCCCAACAAGCCCATACCTCATGACAAAAAGTCTAACTGAATCCAAATGACGACGGTCCTAAACGCAAGCATAAAGGGATAGTTTCTATTAGTCCTAAAACTACAGTTTATTTGCGGGTTTATAGGGGTATAGACAAAGGTTCTCACCGGCGAAGGATTACCCACAACTAGGACTCCTCACTCAAGGGTTCAAACGACCAAGTGAGTGCAACTTTTTTATAAGCTAAGGTACGTGTCAACGAGTTATGGTGCGTGACTGAATGTCAAACGGATTTTTCATTGTAGATTCCCCAGAGGGAGGGTGGAGCAGACTCTCTTAAATACCCAAGCCTCTTAGGCTTTTATCGCCTTGGTGACAGGAATAAACAATAGGTCCTCCAAATTAGTCCATCACGGTAAGCTTCGAGTAAATGATTATCTAGGTGCCTTCACAGCTTTTCCTTATAGAAAGGTGGTGAATGAAGAAAGACACCAAGCCATTACTTAGCTCTAATAAAGCCTTTGATTAAACCCCTTCAACCCACTGTAGACACGGTTAACTAAAGCACAAACCATAAACATTACAAGACATTATTTTGGGGCCGATTCTCTATCCCCAGTGGAGTCGCCAGACTGTAGGACGCAGAAATCGGCGATGCTGTTCCAGGCTCGCGACCTGGTTGGGAGTACGGAGTAGCCCACGGGGGAACGAAACCGGAGAAATAACATGGAGTCGCCACCCAGTGTGTGTTGGTTTCTACCCAAGATCATCAAATAAGCATGAAAAATGCATGAATAAAATCATAGGAGGTGCGGAAAAACTCACAAGAATCGGTTGAGATGCGACAAAGACCAAAACCGAGCTGCCTCCTCTGTCAAGCTCGACAGTGGCTGCATGACATGGGCTAGTTTGGCTCCTCCAAGAATCGGCCATGGGAGACTCCATTGAAGCTCCAAGCTTCAAGCTTCCAAGCTCACGAAATATGTTCCCTATCACCTTAGGAATACTCATAGTGTGTGCTAGCACTTGATTTTGCAACAAAATCATTTCTTACTTCTCATTTTAATTCGGTAAAACCAGAAGAAAAACGAAGAAGAAAAAGTGGCTCTAAGTCGTGAAAGAGAGAAGGAAATAGAGGAGGGAAAAATTAGGTTTCCTTGTAACTATATATCAAGAGAGAGAGAGTGTGTGAAAAAATAAAAGTGTAAAATGCTTTTATAATTTCCCAAATTAATAAAGCATTTACCATTTTTAAATTTCAAAAAGCAAAAGCAATTATTGCTTTTCAACTACCACATCAATCACTCAAATCAAGTGACAACTTGTCATATCACTCAAAGTGGCATTTGATTTGACGCTTGATGTGACTAATGATTTGATGCTTGATTTGACTTACGTGCCGCACTCGAATTCGAAATGCGAATGCGCTCTCAAATAATCCCAGGCTCGGGTTCGCTAATTCCAAATTAATGAATTTTCCGTCGCGACGTAATTAAACGATTACGCCTAGCGGAATCACTATTCACATCGCTAACAAATTAATTCTAAATTAATTCGTTCACCCGAATTAAAATCTAATTTTAATTCCGCATCGAAATCCAATTTCGTATAATATATCAAATATATTATTTTATCGATTAATTCCAAATTAATCATTCTCTCTCTTTAATTAATATTTTATCCCAGATAAAATATCTCCGTAATTAATTCCAGATTAATTTTCTCTCTCTTCTAATTAGTCCCAGATTAATAAAGTGTGAGTCATAAATCATCGGTGAATCTTCGGGAAGCAACCCATGAGATCCCCGGATATGTTGGCAGTAAATACGGTCGTCGGACTATCCAAACACGTAAGTACCTCGTACTACGTTTGTACCGATTTAAAAGACAAGGTTGGCTTCTAGCAAAGCGCCATGCCTACCCAATTCTCCAGAAATATCCTTATAGGAATATGTGATCTATATCAAGCGTAGTATACCGTAGTATTGCGTATTTAGATCTAGCATCGGACGATCACGTGCTAGGCCTGGGGCTGGAATTGTGTCTGCCACGTACGAAGCACATATCGGATGTCTGGTAACTAGTCTCTATAATCGGATATACATGACCTAGTCATAATATCCCGATAGCTCGAGCATTTAAGAGAACGAGTTCCGTATCCTATGTGACCATCATCTCCATATGACTAGAGTGATACTTCCGTCTTAACATCACACCCAACACTCTATGATTCTCAATATACCCAGCATTGGCGTACACAGAACCTGTTAAAGTCCTGGACAACCTCAATAAAAGTATATTGATTGTCGTAAGTATTAGCGGTGCAAGTCTCAGGTTAAGACCAAATACTCCTACCATGATTGCAGACTCCCACAGACACATAGTCATACTACCAATGGGATTCCGCTGGGGTCTAATAGAGCGAAGCTGTTTCCCATACCATCGGTAAAACACAACCTCCTATTACACTTGCATGAGTATCCTATACACAAATATATGAGAACTATGCCGTTGTGCCCTCACAAAGGCACAAGCGTAATACTAGTCTTTTACGTATTTATCGATGTCTAATCTCGATAATACTCTAACTAGGGATATTTAATGATTTATCCTTCGTGGACTGATACTGTCTTATATCATTCTCCGTCCAGGAACAAATCATAGGGACCTCTCATCATTTATATATCTAGGTGATCTAATCACAAATGATAAGAGTGCAATCTCTTTTTTCACATAGTTAATTTGTACAACAACACCATGATCTGTACAAATAGTGACGCTATGGGTCATAATTGTCCAACAGTGTGAACTGGGAAAATGATTTAAGGCCGCACTCACCCCTCGCAAGGGAAGACCTCAAACTGTTGGGTTCAGAATGGTCCCTTACTTATGCCACTTGTAATGAAAAGGATTTATGTTATAATATAACTGAGTCTACGTAAGAACAACCTACATCTAAGTTTGCATACTACCTATATCTAAGTTTGCATGTATAAAAGTAAGTCGGAATAACGACAAGCACACAATCTCATGCATACATTAAATCGCTAAGCTTGGTAATGTAAATAAATAATAATCTAAACATGAACGTAGAAGAGACATAATCAAGTTCCTAATGCGAAAGAAATAACTAAATCATGCTTGGAAATAATCAACTAATCATGCATAAAAAATTAACATACTAAACAACCTAATCATGCAGAAAAAAAGGCAACATACTAAACAACCTAAACATGCATAAAAGTAACATACTATTTCTAATAAACAACAAATAAACATAAGATCGGATGACACAAAATACGTGCATCTCTCAAGCGGTACGTGGCATTGTATATCGAGTGCAGATGCACAACCGTCCATTCAGATTTGGCTACGAAATTTACATATGGGTTTCCATCCGATATACCGCAAGAGATAATACATATTTCATTCATCCCATGTCCACAACTTATATGAAACTATAACACGCATGCGATGAAATAATAATAACTAACGGAAATAAAGTGCGAGAATAAATAGAAAGGTGCCCTCAGGTCTAACCTCTTAAGTCATCTATTGGAAGTGCGTTACACGGTTGTCGGAAGGGTTGATGCTCCGCAACTTTTTCGATTTAATGGTTTGTTGTTTTCCTTCGTTGCCTCGCTGTTTTGGGCTGCTGTTTGCTCTGTTTTACTACAGTTTTCTGGTCACTGTTTTTTCGGTGATCGGGGACTATTTTGGCTTATTGTTTTGCGGTAATTGGGGACTATTTTGGCTTACTATTTTGCGGTAATTGGGCTGTGTTCCAGGGTAGTTTTCGGTGAAGTAAAGTGAAATTTTTAGAAAATTTTTCGGTGGAAAGGGATGCAGTTTTTCATAGCAGAATTTTTGGTAATGATGGTGCAGTTTAGGGGATGATTTTTGCGTGAATACAGAGGCAGTTGCGATGGGTCTTGTGTGTGAAGTTAGGGCTGTGTTGAGGGGTTGTTGCTTGTGTACGTGAGTGGGTGAGGTCAGCGAGGTTGTGAGTTAGTGCGTGGACTGTGTGCTGCTGAAGGCTTTACGTGGTCAATGTGGGATTGAGAGGTGAGGATGATGATGAGAGTGGTGAAAGGTGTTTGTTACGAGGCTAGTGGGCGCTGCATGCATGGGACGTGTGGCTTTAGGGTTTATTTGTTTGTTCCAGCCGAGAGAAGATGAGGGATAGAGGTGTGTTTAGGCTAGGGTTTCTTTTTGGTTTTTATTGTTTTTGTGATTTGGTTTGGAGAGAAAGAGGCCAAAAGAGGAGGTCGTGAATATTAGGGTTTATTTGTTCTTTTGTGAGTGGACGTGAGAATGAGCTAGGGCCTCTAAGGTTGGGTTTATGCTTCTTTTTATACGCAAGGGTTGGGGTTTACCTTATGTGAATACGAAAAGAATATTGTGTAGTTATGGAGGGATATTTTAATTAGTGTGCTATAAGGAAAAATCTATTTAATTATGGATGTGATTTGGGTTGATTTGATTTGATCTCTTTTAATTAGGAATATGATTTAATTTGATTTGATTTGATCTCTTTTAATTAGGAATATGATTTAATTTAATTTGATTTGATTTCTTTAATTTGGGAAGGTGATTTGTCTTGATTTTAGCATGTGTTTAATGTGTGATTTTGTTATTTTGGAAGGAGATGGGCGTGGGGTTAGAGGCTTTGGGCATGTATTTGGTTTATTTTGGTGTGCTTGGTGTGTGGTTTGGTGATGTATGGGCTTGGTGTGTGACTTGCGGGGGTTTTGGGCTAAGGATAAGGTTGAAACAGAGGATTAACGAGCAAACCCGAAGCTAAGCAAATGAATTAAATCCAACAAGGTGTCAATTTCTGACTCTTCCCTTCCGACCTCCGTTTCCCACAACTTCCACAACTAAAAGAGGTAGTGTCTCCATGTGAGACTGATCATCGGGACTTATATGCAAAAATGCAGTGCCTACAATGTGTTTCTGTCATTTCAGATGCCATTTTGGTAATCTCGTTCGAACACGTTTCCAAACGCTACACGAACGTATGCATTCTGCCTCATTCTGTTCGAACGCGTTTACGAACGCTACTCGAACACGCATATATTTTATTTTATCATGCATCAGGTCTTACCCCATTCAAACGCGTTTTCCAACACTATACAAACGCGGACATTCTATTTCATTTACGTTCGAACGCGTTTAAGAATTCTACTCGAACGCACACATATTCTGCTTTACCATGCATAAGGTCTTATCTCGTTCGAACACGTTTTCGAACACTATACGAACGCGAACCTTCTGTTTACCATTCGAACGCGTTTTCAAACGCTACACGAACGCATATACAGTGCACAGACTTCTTTTCGTCACATTTCATACATGTTTGCTTCTTTGATCATTTCTTTTGCACTATATGATTAATCATATCATTTCATTATTTACGCTTAGGCAATTATCATCTACTTATATTTCCGCATTTATCTATTTAATGTGTTTATGAATTGGGTGCTTGCCGTTATGTCGATTTACTTATATGCATGCGAACTTAGGTGTAGGTTGTATGCAAACTTAGATATAGGATATTCTTATGTATGTATGTTGCGTAGACTTGGTTATATTATTGCACAAATCCGTTCATTACAAGTGGCATAAGTAAAGGACTATTCCGAACCCAACGGTTTGAGGTATTCCCTTGCGAGGGTTGAGTGCGGCCTTAAATCATTTCCCAATTCACGCTGGGTGGCGACTTCATTTTATTTCTCCGGTTTAGTCCCCCGCGGGCTACTCCGTACTCCTGATCGAGCCGCGGGCCCGGGACAACGTCACCGATTTTTGTGTCCTACAATGGCATATGAGATTGGGCCACATAGGTGTTAGACGTCTATCCAAATTGGTAAATGATGGTTTGATTGAAAATCTTAACTTAGATCCTTATCCGATTTGTGAGTAATGTATCCAAGGAAAGATGACAAAGGCCCTATTTCAAGGTGTTGGACACTGTGCTGGAGATTTACTGGAGCTAATACACAGTGATGTGTGTTGTCCATTAAATCATGCCGCTCATGATGGTTCGACATACTTTGTGACTTTCACATATGACAAGTCTAGATATGGATATGTCTATCTGATGAAACATAAGTCGAAAACATTTGACAAGTTCAAAATATTCCGAAATGAAGTAGAAAAACAAAACAGTAAATTCATCAAATGCCTTAGATCAGATCGAGGTGGTGAATACTTGAGTGAAGAATTCTGAAATTATTTAAGGGAGAATGGAATTCTCGCCCAATATAGCCCACCAGGAACACCTCAACACAATTGAGTGTCTGAGCGTAGAAATCATACTTTATTGGATATAGTACGATCCATGATGAGCTATACAGATCTTCCTTATTACCTTTGGGGTTACGCTTTACAAATTGCTGCCTACATACTTAATAGGGTTCCATCGAAAGTTGTTTCTACGACCCCCTATCAAATATGGTTCGGTAGAAATCCAAGTCTTAAACATTTAAAGATTTGGGGTTGTCCTGCATACGTAAGAATTACGCAGCGGGATAAACTAGCACCCAGAGGGTATAAATGTAGGTTCGTTGGATATCCTGATAATTCCATGGGATATCAATTCTACGATTCCAAGCAACGAAATGTATTTGTTGTTCACTTTGCAACTTTTCTTGAAAAGCAATTTTTGAGAGAAAGTGGGAATTGTAGAGAGATTAAACTTGATGAGTTTGATCCCAACAGTAAAGAACCTGAGATGGAACCAGAGATCCAACTAGGTGAAGGATCTACAACACAGGTTCTACGTAAGTCGAATAGAATATCAAGGCCTCCTGAGAGATTATTTTTAACATCTGATGTGAGCCTTGATGTTCTCCTCTTGGAGGAAACAGATCCGACTACGTATAAGGAAGTGATATTGGATATCGATTTGGGAAAATGGCAGGAAGCCATGAAATCTGAATTGGATTCAATGCATGCCAATCAAGTCTGAGACTTAGTTCAACTTCCTGAAGAAGCTAAACCTATTGGCTGTAAATGGGTTTACAAAAGGAAGCGAGGGCCCGATAGAAAGGTAGAAACCTTTAAGGCCCATCTGGTAGCGAAAGGTTACACTCAACGTCCTGGGATTGACTATGAGGAAACTTTTTCACCAGTAGCCATGCTAAAATCTATTATGATTCTTTTAGCAATTGCTGCATATCACGACTATGAGATATGGCAGATGGATGTGAAAACCGCTTTCCTAAATGGATTCCTGGAAGAGGATATATATATGGAACAACCAGAGGGTTTCGTATCCAGCGAGACTTCAAACTTGGCTTGTAAGCTCCAAAAGTCTATTTATGGACTTAAACAAGCATCCCGAAGCTGGAATCATCGTTTTGATAAGATAATTAGATTATCTGGATTCATCAAAAATGAGGAAGAACCATGTGTTTATAAGAAAGTTAATGAGAGCATGATAGTTTTCCAGTCTTGTATGTATATGACATCCTTGTCATAGGAAATGATATAGGGATGATGCAAAGTGTGAAAGCCTACCTTTGCAAGAACTTCTCCATGAAAGATATGGGTGAAGCTTCCTATATACTAGGTATAAGGCTCTACCGAGATAGAGTCATGAAGCTTATAGGGTTGTCACAATCGACGTACATAGACAAGATGTTAGAAAGGTACAGTTTTACCAACTGCAAGGCAGCAAATGTACCTTTCCGATATGACATACATCTTTCAAAGAAAATGACACCTCAAACTGAGGAAGATAGAGTTAGGATGTCTAACTTGCCATATGCTTCTTGTATTGGAAGCATAATGTATGCTATGTTATGTACTAGACCTGACATCAGTTTCGGTGTCAGTGTGACCAACCGATATCAATCTGATCCAGGTAATGATCATTGGACAGCCGTGAAACATATCCTAAAATATCTTAAAGGCACCAAGGATAAGTTTCTGATATATGGAGAAGATGAGCTACAAGTTAAGGGTTATACAGACTCCGACTTCCAGGGAGATTTAGATGATAGAAAATCTACATCATGATACATATTTATCCTTAACGGTGGTGTAATTAGTTGGCGTTGTTCAAAGCAAGGCTCAACAGCTGATTCCACCACTGAGGCGGAATTTATAGCGGCTTCAGAAGCTGCTAAAGAAGCTGTTTGGATTTGAAATTTTATCACAGAACTTGGTGTTGTGCCTAGTATTGCGTATTCGATCCCGTTATATAGTGATAATAAGGGAGCCATCGCGTAGACTAAGGAGCCGAGGGCGCATTCCAAGTCTAAACACGTGGAAAGGAAATACCGCGTAATTAGAGAGATAATTGAACGAAAAGACATTGTGGTCATGAAGGTTCAATGACAAGACAACATAACAGACCCGCTTACAAATGCCTTACCTCCTAAGTTATTCGATAAACATGTGGAGGAGATGGGACTATGGTACCATCCAGATTGGCACTAAGCAAGTGGGAGTTTGATGGAGTTGGTTCTCGACTTGTATAGTTCAGAAAGGTCGTTCGTGTTCTTCACGAATTTGGAGGTGGCCGAATTGCGTACATATTAGCTAGGCTTATATGACGAACGTGTCTGAACTTAGAGAGTCCTAATATGAAGTGTACTCGTTGAGCACTTGGGTAGCCAATTAATTTTTGATAAAAGATAATATTCGATATTATAATTATCAACTAAGATAATCAAGTGTTATTGGATAACATTGATTATTTACTTTGACCTAATTGAATTAATTGGATTAATTCAATAATTACACAAGTGCTTAATTGTAAAATCATAATTATCTCTACCATTTGAGGATATTATGGTAATTGTAAGTATGTAATAATAGGTGGTTTTGGCTTGATTTAATTGGATTAAATCAATGTGGTAAACATTTAACTAATCAATTTCCTAATCTTTGGCTTGATTTAATTGGATTAAATCTAAGTGGGAGACAATGGAGATTAGTCACACCTAATTATACATATTCGGACAAATTAGATTAAGCCCACTTAAAAGTTGATTACAACTTTTATTAATTAAAAATTGCCTAAGTTTTGCTATAAATAGCAAGCTTTAGGAATGTTTTAAATATAAGTTCAAATACAAGCATAAGCAAATTCTTGAGAGATTAGCCTAAGTTAGAGAAGTGTTTAGAGAAGCTTGTGAGGTCTCTAAAGCATTTCATCTAGGAGAAATCAAGATTGGATCTTGAAGTGAAGCTTGGAAGCATTGGAAACAAGATTGGATCTTGAAGTCAAGCTTGCACACCTTGGAGGTTCTCCACCAATTTCAACAAAGGAGAAGTAGATTGGATCTTGCATCAAGCTTACTAGATAATGTTTGATCTTCTCCTAAGCTATGTTTATTTGTGTATTAGATGCATGATCACATAGCTTAATGTTGAATAAGGCTAATCAATTGTGTTAGGATACTTTAGAAGTATAAACACAACATGCTTGTAATTAGGTCAAAGATGTTCATGTTAGACATGGAATAATTAATTAGAGTTCGGAACTCTAGATTAAAGCTTAGAGCTATGGCTACCATTCTAAATTCACTTGACCACCTTTAGGTGGACTAGAATTGTTCATAATACATTTCTAATTGGGATTCTAAAATGGTTTGTGTATTGGATTCAAAATTTACGCAAATGCGTATTTAGAATAAATTTATGTTTTTGGAAAAATATTTGATATTTTGAAAAACTTGATTTTTATTCTATAACATGTGTTAGTGTTGGTTTTGAAATTAAAAATTAATTTTGGGTGTTTTTGAAGTATTTAGGAAAGTCCGGAAGTAATTAGGGTAATAGACCCTAATTGATCAGCTCTCTGGAAATTTTCCAGAGAGCTAAAGCACTGATACTTTGAAATGAAAATTAAAAAAAAAAAAAAGCAGCAGCAGCCCAGGTCGCGCTACAGTGCACGCGCGCGCACTGCAGCCCATGGGCTTCACGCGCGTGGCGCTCCTCGCGCGCATTGATTTTGTTTTGTTTCGTTCTGGAGTTTCTGGACTCCGATTCAGCCCCGGTTTTTTCCTATACACTCGTAATGGAATATAGTATTTCGTTAAATAATTTAAAATTACATCCATACTTTATATCCATGGGTTCGACCCATTTCCGCTGCCCGGGGAACCGATCCGACCCTGGGGTTTCCACAAGTGCCCCAACAAGACCGTGATGGAGAATACTTAAGCAATGAGTTTCTAGATTACTTGAAAGAGTATGGTATTCTTTCAGAGTGGAATCCTCCCGGAACACCTCAATTGAGTGGTATGTCCGAACGGAGAAACCGAACTTTGTTGTACATGGTAAGGTTAATAATGAGTCGCATTGAACAGTGCTATACTTATTTTGAATAAGATTCCGAAAAGTCTGTTGGACAGACCCCATATGAAATATAGATAGGAAAGAAACCGGGTTTCTCACTCCTGAAGATTTGGGTATGCTGGATATATAATTGAACGTTTGGATGGTACCAAACTAAAACCCAAATCGGATAAGTGCCTATTTGTAATTGGTTATCCTAGGGAAACCAATTTCCACAACCCACAAGAGAACAAGGTATTTGTTGCTCTCCATGCGATTTTCCTTAGAGGAATTCCTAAATGTAGTGGTAAGTGGGAGGAAAGTAAAACTCGATGAAAATCAGAGTAATACTGTTCCTGGCATCGATCCCTAACGGAACACGAACAGTTCATCAAAGATGAGACTATTTCATAATTTTCAAATACACAAGAGCCGCGTAGGTTAGAGAGAGTTCCATGTATACAACCAAGTTTGGACACTGGTTGATGTACCATAAGGCAATGTGCCTATTGGTAGCAAATGGGTCTTCATGGTGAAGACAGACATAGATGGCAACATACAAACGTACAAAGCTAGGCTTGTAGCGAAAGGGTATCGTCATCAACATGGTGTTGATTAAGATGAAACTTTTTACATGTTACCATGATTAAATCTATTCGGATAATGCGTCTTGTAGCTGCATATCTCAATTATGAAATATGGCAGATGGTCGTCAAAACCGCTTTCCTTAACGGAAACCTTTTGGAGGATGTTTTATACAAGAGCCCTACGGTTTTGTCATACCAAAACATGAAAACAAGGTTTGCAAGTTAATTCGATCCATTTATGGATTGAAGCAAGCATTGTGTTCTTGGACCAATATTTTGGTGAGATCATATTACAATATGGTTTCATTCAAAAGGACGATGATTCTTGTGTATATAAGAAGGTTAGTGGGAGCGCACTGACATTCGATGTCCTATACATTGATGATGTATTATTTCTTGGAAATAACATTCCCATGTTAACAATCGGAGAAAGTTTGGCTTTCATTAATATTCTCCATGGAATACTTGGGAGATGTAACCTTTATTCTAGGAATAAAGATCTACTGGGATAGATTTAAAAGTTGTTGGCACTCTCCGAGAACTCGTACATTGAAAGGCATGTACGCGACCTTGTGTCCCATATGCTTTGAGCATGTGGAGTCACAATCAGGCCGATCCATGTGATGGTCACTGGATTGATGTTAAGAACATCTTTAAGTATCTTAGAGGAACTAAGGATGCTTTCTTAATTTATGGAGATGTAGAACTTGAAGTGACTAGGTTCACCGACGTAAGTTTCCAAACGGATGAAGACGACTGTAAGTCGCAATAAGGGTACGTATTTTGGTTGAACAACGAAATAGTGAGCTGGAAATCTTCCAAGCAAGATATTGTTGCCGATTTAACAACAAAAGCGGAATATATTACTACGACTGAGGCAGCAAGAGAAGCATTTTGGATCTATAAAATTCCTAATTGGATTAGGAGTAGTTCTGTTAGCAGCTGAACTAGGCTACAACGCAAGCTAAAGAATTACGGTCTCATCAATGATCCAAGTATGTACTTCGAATGGTTTCATATGATTCGTGAGATCATACATCGTGGCGATGTTAAGATTGAAAAGATCGTTTGAGATGATAACCTTGCATATCCGCTGATCAAAGCGATATCTCAGCAAAAGCATGAGCGACTCGTACATAGTTTAGGTGTTGGACACTTGAGTGATTGGCTATAGGCCAAATGGGAGATTGTTGGACAATTATGACCCATAGCATCACTATTTGTAAAAGACATGGTGTTGTTTGTACAAATTAATTATGTGACAAAAGAAATTTCTCTTTTATCATTTGTAATTTGATTACTTGGAAATGTAAATGATAAAAGTCCATATGATCAGTACCAGATTAATAAGATATGAGACAGTATTAATCCACGAAAGGTTTGATCATTAAATATCCCTTGTCATAGTATTATCAAGACTGGACATCGATAATACAGAATAGGCTAGTATTGCACTTGTGCGCGTTATGGAAGCTTAACGACATAGTTCTCATATATTTAAGTATTGGATACTTATGCAAGTGTGATAGGAGTATCTGTTAGCCGTTGGACCGGGAACAGCTTCGCTCTGGATAGACCCCTCGGAATCCCATTGGTAATATGACTATGTGTCTATGGTAATCCGAATTAGGGTAGGTGTATTTGGTCTTAACCTGAGACTTGCATCGCTAATACTTGGGACAATCAATATACATTGGTTTTGGTCGTCCGGAGCTTTAACGGGTTCTGTGTACGCCTCTTCTGGGTATACTGAGAATCGTAGTGCGTTGGGTGTGATATCAAGATGGAAGTATCACTTCAGTCATATGGAGATGATGATCACGCAGGGATACATAATTGGTACTCTAAAATGCTGCAGCTATCGGGATAGTATGACTAGGTCATGATTATCCGATTCCAGAGACTAGTTGCTAGTGATCCGATATATGTTTCGTACGGGGCAGACAGAATTCCAGCCCCAGGCCTAACATGTGATATCCGATACTGGATCGTAATACGCAATACACTGTATACTACACCTGATAAAGATTGTATATTCTTCGTTGAATATTTCTGGAGAATTGGGTAGGCACGGTGTTTTGCTAGAAGCCAACCATGTCTTGTAAATTGGTAAGAACGTGGTACCGGGTACGCACATGTTCAGATAGTCTGACAACCGGATTTACTGCCAACATATCCAGGGATCTCTTGGGTCACTTCCTAAAGATTCACCGATGAGATTTGACTCGAACAGAATTAATATGTGATTAATTATGAGATATAAAATTAATCTGGGATTAATTACGGCAGTAAATTAATCTGGGATTAATTATCAGAGAAAGAATTAATCTGGGATTAATTGCGTCATGAATTAATCTGGGATTAATTCGTGAAGAAGATAGAACACGATTAATTTGGAATTAATCGGTAAAATAAATTTAATAGTTAAATTGGATTTTTCTATTTAATTCATTTAATTGAGCTAAAATAATATATTGGATATATTAATTGAAAGAGGATTTCAACGCGGAATTAAAATTGGATTTTAATTCATGCGAACAGATTAATTTGGAATTAATTCGTAAGCGACTTCCGTAATAATTTTGCAAGGCATTATTATTTAATTAAATTAGATTTACTTACGTCACGACGGAAAATTCGTTTGATCGGATTAAACGTAACCGGGCCCAAAGTCGTATTGTGTGTGCCAACCAAATTTTGAATTTCAAGTGGTGGGACCCACTTGACTTACATCAACTTGTCAAAAGTTGATGGAAGTGGTTGAACTCAATTAATGAAATCTTACACACAACCAAAGTATGTGTAAAAAGTTTTTTTTTTGGAAAAAAAAAAAACACTTTATTTTGTTTTTATAAAACATAACAAACACACTTCAACTTTTGTAACAAGTTGAAAAACACATTCTCTCTCTTTTATCTACAATTGTCGTGAGCTTCATCTCCTTGGAGGAGAAAATTTTCTTCCAAATCTTGTTCAAGCTAGCACTTAAAGGAGTGAATCAAGGTGATAGGGAAACTCACCCTCGAGTTTAGAACTCAACGAACAAGCTTGGAGCTTCTACATCCTTCGAAATTTTGAAATCTCAACCGGTCAATGTGAGTATTTCCACAACTCCCTTTGATTTATTCACACACAAATCATCTTAGTGATCTTGTGTCAAGTGTAGGACACTAACACTTATGTTATTTTTCCCTCAGTTTTTATTTTTATTTTTTTATTTTGAAAGATAAGGGATTTGCAATGTAAATATATTTCAACCTATTATTTCCCTCAAAAATCAAATCTGAATGAAAAAATTTATTAAAAGACTTGAAAACCAACTCCATTATGCACTTAGTGGTAAGAGCTTAAGTTGTTAATGTTATATTTTTGGCTTTTATTCAGAATTTCCGACAACCTGGTGCTGGATAAATTTGGTGATAAGCTGTAATCGAGACTTGATATGAATCCAACATGTATAATTAACATTTGGTACAACCACCATTAGTGAATTAATGGTTTTGTTGTAACCATCCCTAACCACTCAATTAGTGGATAATTATGACAACCACTCCACTAATTATGTTGAGTTAAAAGGTAAGCCATTGCCTATAAATTGAGCTCTCATTTGAGAGTTCAAGCATCTCCAACAAGAAGCTTCAAGTAAGAGAGCTTAGAGTTTAAGCTCCAAGTAAGAGAGCTTAGAGAGTGAAGTACTGAAGTGTGAGGTTTTTTATGCAAATTTTGTAATCTTTATAAATTATATTCAAGTAGTAATAAATAGTAAATTTTTCATCATAAACACTCTTTAGTGGTTAGAGAATCACAACAAGTGGTATCAGAGTTGTTCTAACCCAACCCCGACCTTTAACAATTTGTTCGAGCAGTGAGCTTCACAAATTCTAGCTCCTCTCCAACTCCTCCACACTAGATAGTCTTATCAGTTCGGGGATCGGTAGACTCTACCTTCACTGACTCTGTATCCATTTCTATTCTTTTCTGGCCCACAACGTTAGTGATGCACAAAGTTTCCTTCAAAGTTATTGCAAAGAAGCTCATTTCCATTCTCTGGCTTCCATATACAACCTTGAATCTCTTCCTAGCCAAGAATTTTAGCTTAAAATAGTAGCTCGACATGGATACTATTGACTTCATCATAAAATGCCTTCCCAAAATCATTTGGTAACTACTCAAACAATCTACCACCGTGAAGTCCTTCATAATGATCTGAGTATGAGGGCTCGTTCCAATTGTCATTGTAAGATGCACCCGACTAAGTGGAACAACAGTTGATCCCTCAAACCCATACAGTGCGGTAACATCCTTTATCAAAGTGTTGAACTCCACTCCCAGCCCGTCCAAGGCCTCATTTGATATAATATCTACTGCACTCCTAAGATCCACTAATATCATGTCAACATCTGACCCGCCTATATTAGAAGTAATTATAAGCTCGTCATCATGAGCGTAACTTACTCCCTGAGCGTCCTCACCAGTGAATATAATTGGAACTGGTCGAGATTTATATATCCTCGAGGTTCTCTCTGTGTTAAAAACCTCGGGGCTATTGATTCGATAATAATTCTTCCTCCTACAATAGTAAACACAGGTCATTGCTCTCGACGCTGTCTTATTCTCATGGCTTCATGATCTATACACTTCTTAAGATAGTTTTTTTTTACTAGGTCTACAGCATATTCCTGCAGGTCTCTACACCTCTCGGTCCCGTGACCCCTTATATTATGGTGGGAATAATAGGCCATGTTGTCCTTGTTAGGGTTGGTGCTCTCTTCGCCAATTTCTTATGTATTTCCTTGTAAATTCTCTTGTAAATATTTTATTAATGAATAAAATAAACAGTTTCTATAATATGAATTCCTTTATTATACAGTAAAGACGTAAATGACCATAAAATGATTGGTTATGATACAGTTACAAAAGCGTCGCAACTGATATTGAGCAGTATCATAACAATATCTTTCCTTAACTGTTCCTGGTCAAGGCTTACAATTACTTGGTCAGTAAGTAAATCCGCTGAGACTGATACGTGTCATATATTGGAATATTTGATTCCAATGGTTTCTCAATGAACCATGAGTCCCGGGAGACTCGTATAGACACATAGGTGTTTATATCAGATAAACACTTAACAACTCACCGAAGATTCTTAATAGACGGTACACCAACGTCAATAAGAATCTTCTCGGGTTGAGTGAGCATAATGATCATTTGACTTGAGATACCATTATGGATGTATGAGGTATCCCTCCACACTTTGATGGCGGTCACATCACCGATCTATTTAGATCATACCTCCGTCTGTTCGTTGGGTGTGGACTGATCCTCAAGATATCCCGTACGTATCAAGATAGGACCCGTCAGTTCTGTGTACAGAGCATAGATATCCATTATAGAATTAACAATCTGTTAAATCCATAGGCCCGTGATGCACTATAGAAATGAGTTCTAAGTGTTATTAAGAGAGTGCTAATAGAATCGTCGACGAGATTACAACTATAGAGATTTGGCGTTTATATCTATATCTTTAGGATAATCCGAATACCTGTGACATAAGGATTATACGTATGCAGTGACCTCGACATGTATGGTTCAGAGATTTTATCCGTGTTCGTCATAATTTATAGGTGTGTAGATTATGGACACGAAATTGGATTTCGTGACGGATATGTCTGAACCTAGAGAGTCTCACTAATGAGATATACTCGTAGGGCACTAGGGTAACTTTTATAAATAATAAATAATACTGATTATTTATAAGTCGTTTAATGGTTAAACGAAAATACATGCATTTGAGATCTTTTGGCCATTTGTTAAATGTCAAATAGTCAAATTGTGATATTTGACATTTATTATTAATATATGTATTTTGATTATTTATTGTAAATATAATACATATATTTAAGATATTTGTATTTAATTATTTGATTATTTAAATGTTAAATAATTAAATTAATTAAATAATAAATATCTTGTTACTTTAATTAAAGTAAGCAAATGACTAATTTTAATTGGATTAAATGGCCAATTTTGATTTGTTTAAATGTCTTGGTTTAATTGGTTCAAGTGGTGATATACATTATATGGTTTAATGGATATATACCACAAATTTTATTAAATCATTTTCCATTTTATTGAAACAAAATTAAAATACTTGGCTAGTATTTTTTTTCTCATTATTCGGTCATTAAAGGAAAAATATATAAGCCTTGTTTTGATTTTTTGTTTCATAATCTAAGAACCCTAAATTCAAAATACAAAGCGAGTTGAGAGAAAATAAGAAAGAAAGCAAAGAAAGCTTGGAAATCCTTGGAATTTAGTAAGTTTTTCTTACTTTCTTCTTCATGAAAAATGTTTCTATGATTCTAGGCTTCAATTTGTGTAGCTTAGTTTTTTCTCTACTCTTTTGTGTATGTATTTTGATGGTTGGGAACTTGTTTTGAAAGATGGAAGCATGTATATACATAAGAATGCATGAAATTAGTTTATATGTATTATTTTTTAACCATTTGATGGTGAAGTTGTCATTCTAGAGTTACTTAGCCACTCATAAATGACCTAGAATTGTTCTTGAGTTGTTTCATGATGGTGAGACTTGTTTGGTGTGGTAAGAAATTAAATAGTTGAATTTAATTAATTTGGTGTTAATTTGTCAATTTGTGGAAATTGTAAAATTAGGGTTCATAACCCACTCCAAATTTGGGGATTTTCATATATGTGTCAATTAATGATGTATATATGATGTATAATAAATTTGGGAATTATTGGATTTGCTTGACATGTTTTGAACAAAAAGGTCCAAATTGTAAATTCTTGAAAGTTCAGAGACCTCTCGGCAATATGTAGAAAATCTGTTTTCTTGAATTGAAAATTGTATTTTCATGTATAAGACATGTATAAATCGTTTTGGGATTGATTTGGAATCAATAAAAACTGTATTTGACAATTTAGGACTAAAATGATTAAAATATAAAGTTTAGGGGCTAAACGGAAATTAATGAAAATTCTGATTTTTGGGTAAAAATTTCCGTTTTTAAGTATTGAGTTAGTTTATTTTAATTACCCAAGAAAAATTATTGAAATCAGAAAATTTTGATTTTCTACGTTCCGCTGCGTTTATCCGGAATTGCCGCGTAAAACCCCAACAGTCCCTTCTATCAATTGAGAACCTTCTAGGGTCAGGCTTCGTCAGCAACCCTTTTATCCTGAATCTCTCGGGCCACTTAAGACAAAAGGCATGTTGAGAGTAGTGTAAATTGTGCCCCCCATTACTTGGGGAATTTTGACTATGGGCATTCTTTCCAATATCGGGTTCCTTTGAGCGATAGGCCTGAAATCCTGCTGCCTCGGACCCAGATCTTTCTAACTGCCGATATCCCGACGGTGATGTCTTTTTATTTCATTCTTTTCCCGAGCATTACCTCATCGGGCTATCTTCTTTTCTTCTTCCAACAACACGAATCTTCTAGAATATTCCAAGGCTAAAGCATAATCAGACACTTCCTGAAATCATAAGGTGAGACCACAATCTCCCGACTCTTAGCGCGCTCTTGAGACTCTCTAAAGCTTTTGGGGACTCATATGCCCCAACCTCCAATACCAAGTTATGGTATCGATCCAGAAAACTCTTGAGCGGCTCGTCATCCCGCTGCTTCATTGTTCATAATGACTCAATCATATTTCTTTGTGCACAATCTCCTTTGAAGTGACGTACAAATGATTTTCACAGCTGTGAAAATTTGCTAATACTTCTGAGCATCAAGTTTCTGAACCACAGGCTGGCAGGTCCTCCCAGCGTCAGTGGGAATATCTTGCATATTGTCTGCCCGACTATGCCCTGAATCTCCATAAGTAGCACAAACTTATCCATGTGTGATTTATGGTTAGTATTTCCCTTATACAAACCTATGATAGGCCTGATAAACCTCTTTGGAAACTCCGCATCCAGGATATCATTTGTAAAAGGAGATTATGTCTCCAAATCCTGATCATCGCTGGCATTCTCTTGCGTTCCCATCTCTCATCTCTTTATCTCTCGATTGAACCAATTCCTCCAATGGCTCTCGGGATTTTTCTATCATCTACCGGAGACCTCATTATAGTCATCTCTCGGACCATGATGTTTCCTCTCACGTGGAGCTCTTTGTTCTCGCTCATGATAATGCCCCGAATCATACTCCATATGATAAGGGCTGCTACTTAGTGATTTGGACATTCGCCTATCGTCATGCCTCTCCAGAGGCTCTTATAATGGTGCGTCATATACCACAACCACTGATCTCACCTTACTTGATTTCCTCATTCTAACATTTTACTCCCCTTCTCCGTCGCCACTCTCTTTCCGCTAGCGATGTCTTCTCTCCTACGAATAGGCCCCGCATGAGCTTGTTCTCCCGACCTTTTCTCCAATTTCTTAATCTTCTCCATCATTGTCTTCATGAAGTTTCTAGTCATCTCCCTCTCTTTTTTGGCATTCTCCATTTCCAGCCATAAAATCTCCTCCATTTTTTTCATCCAATATGTTGCTGATGCCTCCTCGCCAATATGATTTTCGTCTCCAGCCATCATCTTAATGTGATGGTTGCTTTTTGTACTGATCCATACAGACGATGTCAGTTGTTGACAGTTTTTTTCTT
This sequence comes from Zanthoxylum bungeanum, assembly GCA_019454045.1. Classification (NCBI taxonomy): domain Eukaryota; kingdom Viridiplantae; phylum Streptophyta; class Magnoliopsida; order Sapindales; family Rutaceae; genus Zanthoxylum; species Zanthoxylum bungeanum. The sequence goes on from SKCR01040791.1 coordinate 46,608, forward strand.
TTAAATAGCAAAATTGGGAATTTACCCCTCGAACAAACCTCATTCAACTGTGACTTTGTTTGGTTAATGGGAACTACACAAACTTGGCAATAGACGAATAATCACAGAGACAAAGATTTACGTGGTTCGATAGAAAGTGACTCCAACCTACATCCTCGGGAAAAAAGGGAATGATTTTATTAATATCGGGTAAATACCGACTCGAGCACCTAACAAATAAATTACACGGTACACAGTAAATAAATCATTGGGTATACAATGTAATCGGGTACACCACTCACTTTCTTTCTCTATCACTAGAATTTTGCTCACAAATTACAATCTCTCTATTTCTCAATGTTTTTTTAGATAAAAAAAAAAAAAGCCAACCCTTCCAACAATGACTTCAACCTTATTATATAAGTTCTCAAATCCCTTTTACAACCGACCATGACGTCAGCTTATGTAACTGAATCATCATTACAATCCTTAGTCATTACTGTTAGAGTTGGTGCTCAGAGTGTCAATCCGGATCGTATTTATGTCCGATCCATAAATACGAATAATTCATTTTTCTATAATATTACTTATTTAATGGTAGCACCTCTTGTCTTTTATAAACATATTCGATCTAATTGCGATTAAATATCTGGTTATGATTAGATTGAAACTAAATCTGATTTAGTGATAAATGTATATTAGACAAAGACCCTAGGATTTACAATGTAGTGCGCAGTTACAACATAGTTTTTAATTGACATTGGGAAGCGCACTATCAGATGTATATCCTTAAATAAAGTTCCTGGTCAAGATTTGCTAACACGGGTCGGTTAGTAAAATCCGCTAAGACCAGTACATGTCGTATATCGTGACTTGGTCAGATGGTTTATCCCAATGAACCATGAGTCTCGGGAGACTCGTATAGACATGTAGGTGTTTATTTGATAAACACTGAACAACTCACTAAAGATTTCCTAATAGATGGTACACCAACGTCAATAGGAATCTTCTTGAGTTGAGCGAGCATAGTGATCCTTTGACTGGAGATACCACATTGGGATATATGAGTTATCCTCCACACTTTGATGGCAGTCACGTCACCGATCTATTCTTGATCAAACCTCCGCCTGTTCGTTGGGTGTGGACTGATGCTCATGATATCCAGTGCGTATCAAGATAGGATCCGTCAGTCTTATGTACAGGGCATAAGCATTCTCACGTGTTTACGATCTAGTAAATCCATGACTGTGGTATAACTTCGGAAATCAGTTCTGAGTGTTATTTAGAGATCGTAAATTGAAAGTCGACTATATTATACCAAACGGATTTGACGTTCTCATCTATATCTCATGTATAATATGGATAGCCTGTGACGGAGGGATTATACGTATGCAATGACCTCGGCTTGTATAGTTTAGTGAGATTATCCGTGGTCGTTGTTGGGTTTTCTAGGTCAAACCAAGATCAAATTAAGTGATGAAAAGTGCGAATACATCAAAGTAAAGTTGCAGAATACTCACTTTGATCGTCTTTTGCGATGCGAAGAACACAAAAGATTTCTCCTCCATGGAAGCTCTCGGCCAAGCCCTTCTTTGGGCTCCATGTGTTTCGGTCAAGGTCCCATTTGTGTGCTCCAAGCTCCAAGCTTTGTTAATGGATTCCATGCTCATGAATGGGTTTCCCTATCACCTTTGTAAGACTCTTTAAGTGTGCTAACACCATGAAACATTTACTACAAATCTTTGTTTTGCTACTTCTAACTCTCGGCCAATGAGAGAAATTTTGAGAGAAAATGGCACCAAGTGTCGTGAGGGAGAGAGAGTGAAGATGTGTGTGTTGTAAGTTTTTATGGTTTTTGCTTTCAAAAATCAAATACCAATTCCATTTTTGGATCGTTGATGAGACCAGTAATTTCCTTTGTCACATAGTTAATTTGTACAAATAGTGATGCTTGGAGCTTGGAGCACACAAAAGAGTAATTTCCTTTGTCACATAGTTAATTTGTACAACAACACCATGTTTTGTACAAATAGTGATTCTATGGGTCATAATTGTCCAACAATCTCCCAATTAGCCTATAACCAATCACTCAAGTGTCCTACACTTGAACTATGTACGGTTCGCTCAAACTTCTGCTGAGAAACTGCTTTCGTCACCGGATTTGCAAAGTTATCATCTGATATGATTTATTCAATCATCACATTGCCACGATGTATGATCCGAACGAATCAGATGAATAGTTGAAGTGCATACTTGGATCGTTGATGAGACCAGTAATTCTTTAGCCTGTGATGTAGTCTAGCTCACCTGCCAACAGAACTACCCCTAATCCAATTAGGATTATATAGATCTGAAGTGATTCTATTGCTGCCTCAGCTGCAGCAATATTCCTCTTTTGTTGTTTATTCGGTAACAGTATCTTGCTTGGAAGATTTCCAGCTCACTGTTCCGTTATTCAAACTATATAGTACCCTTATTGCGACTTATTATCGTTTTATCGGTTTGGAAACTTGCAACGGTGAACCCAGTCACTTCAAGTTCTCCTTCTCCATAATTTAAGAACACATCTTTAGTTCGTCTAAGATACTCAAGGATGTTCTTAACATCAATCCAGTGACTATCACTTGGATTGGGCTGATTGTGACTCCATATGCTCAAAGCATATGAGACACCAGGTCGCGTACATATATTTCAATGTACGAGTTCTCAGAGAGTGTCAACAACTTTTAGATCTATCCCAGTAGATCCTTATTCCTAGAATAAAGGTTGTCTATCCCAACTTTTCTACGGAGAATTTTCATTAAAGCCAAGCTTTCACCGATTGTATTATGGGAATATCATTTCCAAGAAATGATATATCATCATTATTTAGGACAATCACTGTCAGTGCGCTCCCACTAACCTCCTTATATACACAAGAATTATTTTTTTTTTGAATTAAATCATATACCATTATGATTACATCAAAACGATAGTTCCAAGAACACAATGTTTGCTTCAATCCATAAATAGATCGAATTAACTTGCAAACCTTGTTTGCTTGTTTAGGTACGACAAAACCGTCAGGATGTTGTTGTTGGATAATATGACCCATAGCGTCACTATTTGTACAGATCATAGTGTTGTTGTACAAATTAACTATGTGACAAGGAAATTGCACTCTCATCATTTGTGATTAGATCACCTTAGATATATAAATGAAGAGAGGTCCCTATGATTAGTTCCTGGATTGAGAATGATATGAGACAGTATCAGTCCACGAAGGATTATCATTAAATATCCCTAGCCGGAGTATTATCGAGACTGGACATCGATAATGCGGAATAGGCTAGTATTGCACTTGTGCGCGTTGTGAGGGCACAACGGCATAGTTCTCATATATTTGGGTATTGGATACTCATGCAAGTGCGATAGGAGTTGTGTTTCACCGATGGTACGGGAAACAGCTTCGCTCTGGATAGACCCCTCGGAATCCCATTGGTATTAGACTATGTGTCTATGGGAGTCCGACATCAGGGTAGGTGTGTATGGTCTTAACCTGAGACTTGCACCGCTAATGCTTACGACAATCAATATGCTTTAGTTGAGGTCGTCCAGGACTCTAACCGGTTCTGTGTACGCCAATGCTGGGCATATTGAGAATCGTAGAGTATTGGGTGTGATGTCAAGACGGAAGTATCACTCCAGTCATAGTGGAGATGATGTCACGCAGGATACGTATTAGTGCTCTTAAGTGCTGGCCGGCCATCGGGATATTATGACAAGGTCATGTATATCCGATTATAGAGACTAGTTACCAGACATCCGACATGTGCTTCGGACGGGGCAGGCACTTATCCAGCCCCAGCCCTAGCACGTGACTATCCGATATTGGGCCGATATACACGATACTTGGTATACTACGCCTGATATAGATCTTAATATTCTTAGATGAATATGACCGGAGAATTGGATAGACTTCGTGCTTTGCTAGAAGCCGATCTTGTCCCGTAAATCGGTAGAACGTAGTACTTGGTACGTACGTGATTCGGATACTCCGACGAACGTATTTACTGCCGAATTATCCGGGGATCTCATGGGTCGCTTCCCGAAATGCACCGATGACGCATAACTCGCACTCATTAATAATCTTGGATTATATAGAAGAGAGAGAAAATTAATCTAGGATAATTACGGAGATATTTTATCTAGGATAAAATATCGTCTAAAGAGAGAGAATGATTAATTAGGAATTAATCGGTAAATTAATATATTCGATATATTAAACGAAATTAGATTTCGACGCGGAATTGAAATTGGATTTTAATTCGGGCGAACGAATTAATTTAGAATTAATTCGTTAGCGACGTGAATAGTGAATTCGCTAGGCGTAATCATTTAATTACGACGCAACGGAAAACTCGCTAATTTGGAATTAGCGAACCCGAGCCCGAGTGTGATTGCGAGCACATTCGTATTTCGAATTCGAGTGCGGCGACGCAAGTCACATCAAGCGTCAAATCATTCGTCACATCAAGCATCAAATCAAAAGTCACTTTGAGTGATTGATTGATTGATGGATTGACTAACATCAAGTCACTTTGATAAAGTGACATTGAATAGTAGATGGAAGTAGATGAAATAGTGTAAGTTGGTGAGACTTTTACCATTTTATTATTTGATGTATTATTTGGTATTGTTTTAATATATTTTCTTGGAAAATATATAAAGCATTTTTGGAAAATGCTTTGACTAACTAATACACATTTTTCTCTCCTCCATCTCTCTCTCACAATTCACGCCCAAGGGGCTCTTTTCTCCTCTTCTTCACAGCTCACTGCCGTGAGCTTCAAGGGAAGCATGAGTGTGTTTTTGTTGCAAAAACGCAAGTGCTAGCACACTTACGAGACTTGCGAAGGTGTTAGGGAGGTTCACCCATGAGGCGGGATCCATTCGACGAAGTTTGGAGCTTCAAAATGAGATCCGAAACTGCCCAAACCAGTGAAGAATTATGCATAGCAGTGGCGCCAACCAGTGAGCGTTTTTGGCTTCATTCGTCTTCAAATCGTCTCAACCGATCGATGTGAGTATTCCGCAACTTCGTCGATATGTATTCGCAATGTTTTTCATGCTTATAATCGATCCGGGACCTTAATAGAAACCAACAGTTGTAAACATCCTCCAAAATGTTTCCGTTTAAGGAAAGCAATTTTGACGTTACAGCTGCCATATTTCATAAATGAAACATGCAGCATTAGCAAGCATTATCCAAATGGATTCAACCATGGCAACAGATAAAAGGTTTCGTCGTAATCGACACAATGTTGATAACGATACCTTTTCGCTACAAGCCTAGCTTTGTACGTTGGTATGTTTCCATCCATGTATGTCTTCCTTGAAGACACATATTGTACCAATAGGTACAATGCCTTCCGGTACATCAACTAGTGTCCAAACTTAGTTGGTATACATGGAATCCATTTCGGACATCATGGAACTTTGCCATAATAGGGAGTAGATACCTTGTATCACTTCCTCATACGTAGTCAATTTGTCTTCTTCAATAAGATTGACATCTACTTGAGGTGAGATCAGAAACCCATACCTCCCAGGTTGTTTTCTGACTCTCTTCGACTTGCGCGGTTCTTGTGTATTCGAAGATTATTGGTATAGTTTCATCCCTGATGAACTTTTTGTGTTCCATTAAGGATTCGGTGTCTGGAACAGTATTACTCATTGAGTTTTACTTTCCTCCCACTTACCACTGCATATAGGTATTCCTCTTAGGAAAACCGCATGGCGAGCAACAATTACATTGTTCTCTTGTGAGTTGTATAAGTACTATACTTTGGTTACCCTAGGATAACCTACAATTAGGCACTTATCCGATTTGGGTTTTAGTTTGGTATCATCCAAACATTTGCCTAGCATTCCCAAATCTTCAGGAATGAGAAAACTTGGTTTCTTTCCTGTTCATATCTAATATGAAGTCTGTCAAATAGATTTTATGTAACCTTATTCAAAATATGTTTTGCAGTGTTTAATGCATATCCCTTGAAGGAAAATGGTAGCTCATAGGGACTCATGATTCACCTTATCATGTCCAACAAAATTTGGTTTCTCTGTTCGGACACACCGCTCAATTGAGGTGTTCCGGGAGGAGTCCATATTGAAAGAATACTATACTCTGTCAAGTATTTGAGAAACTTATTGCTTAAGTATTTTCATCATGGTCCAATCGTGATGGTTTAATACTTTAGCCGATCTGTCTGTCTACTTCGTGTCGAAACTCTTTGAATTTATCAAAAGTTTCTGATTCATGTTTCGAAAGAAACACATAACCATAACGCGATGCCACATCCGTAAAGGTTACGAAGTATTCATATCCACCTCTAGCCTAGCTAGATATGGGCCCGCTTACGTCATTATGAACGAGGGCTAACAGATCGAATTAACTTACACTTTTACCAAGTAAAAAGTGTTTTAGGCACTTTGCCTAATAAACTAGATTCGTAGACATCATTTGAATAGAATCAAATACGTCCTAGTACCCACTCTTCGAAAGTGTGGATATACGAATCTTGTTTAATGTGTCCCAGACAACAATGCCATAAATAAGTCTCAACTGATTTATTCAGTTTAAGCTATTTGTTTGTCATGTTATACGTTTGAGATTCATTTATATTCAAAATATAAATATTGTTATTTACATCTAATGTGTTTATCTCAATATCATATTTATAAAATAAAACATTATACTGTTATAGGATATAAAGGTATACCCGCAACGAGTTATACTCTGATATAGAGATAATGTTTCTAGTCAAACTAGGTACATTATAACAGTTTCCTAATTTAAGTACATACCCGAATGGTAGTTCCTAAACTTAGGTTTCTACGGTTAAAACAGCGACTCTCGTCCCATTTCCGATTCGCAGATCAATCTCATCTGAAGTCAGTATCCTGCTAATCAGCAGATTCTGCACATCAGTACATATATTTATGTACCATATCTAGTATCAAAATCCAATTTTGAAAATAATAGTAAACATGTTTATAACAAACATACTTGAAGCCGGAGCTTTACCTCTCTTCACTTCCTTCATGTCTGCCTTGTCCATACGGCAGTCACGCATCCAGTGACCCCGTTTGCCACAGTTTAGGCAGACATCTTGGGATATGGCTTTTGTCTTCCCAAAAGGCTATGATGATTTTGTCTTTGCCCCTTTTAGAAGCTCTGGCTCTTCCTCCTTGAGCATAGCCGTCAACTCTCCAAGAGTTTACACTTTGTTCATAATGAACCTACCCCGGCTTTCGGGTAGAGACTATAAGATCAAATCTTTGGTAGTCTCGGCCACGTAGGTAATGCCCAGCTAACCTAGCTGATCGATGTCAGCAATCATCTGCGACACCTAGTGCTCGACAGATGTACCCTCTGACATACGCGAGCTAAAGGGCTTCTTATGCAATTTGTACTTGTAAGATCTAAGAATAGATCTATGAAGATCTTTAATTTCAATATCATGTTATAAGGATCTAATCCTTTAGTCTGACGACGGAATTAAAGTGTCATTTCATTAAGCATAATGGATTGAGCACTAAAGTTATCATCACATGAATCTTCCAAAGATCATGTTCTACTATTTGCTCAACTTCGGGCTTAGGCCCGAGATGTTTCTCTATCAAATAAAGTAATTCCTCAGTTCCCAGGACTATCCTGAGGTATTATTCCCAATTTGAAAATTAAAGCCGCTTAAAGACATTTTCACATAGGATTATGTTTTAAACGCCAATCTTTCAATAATCTTGATTTCAATAGTCCAACTATCCAATCAACGATTTCGGGTATAATTAAATATAATGATTACTATAGTCTAACTATATAATCAACTATATTTTGATTGGTTAAATTCAAATATATATTGATTACTATAGTTCAATTATATAATCAACTATAAATTGAAATAGTTTGAATACAGTCCAACTGTTTAATTAAAACAACGATTAAATATCAGTCCAACTAATATATTTATTAATTAATGACAAAAATTGAAATGAGCGCATATTGGCAAGTATCTAAACGAAATTGCAAATTTAATACTTGCCTCCCACTATTTTTTGGCGAGTCGCTAACCCTCTGTTGAGTACTTGGGAAACCTAGTTTCCTAGCGGGCTAGGATCCCGTTAAATATCACACAACCTTGACTTTGGCCAACAAGCTGTATGATATTTAACTAGGTAGATCTCTAAGATCAATTGGATCTCATCCAATTCCTAGATCCAGTAGGTGGACATCCAAGTCTGAAACATATATCTAATATATGCCAATATATCCAATATATTCCCTAACCTTTTTCCTCTGAATCAATTAAGCCTTGGCTTTGGCATAACAAAATTAATGATTCCAGTTAAGCGGGACCCATTGACATTGGAAAGCTTCGTAATCGATGTCGATGGACAAGAAGTGATCTTGACTTTGGCCAACAAATCACAACTTGGACAAGACATACGATATGGAACAAAGCCTTCATGATTCAAACACATCCGCGATGGACAAAGGTCTTGACTTTGGCCAACAAACCAGTGCCAATCTTGGATCTTGAGAATGAATCATTCAATGGAAGGAAAAACGCTTAATATTTATTGAGGGTTTTTCGCGTAATTGGCAATCAATTAATTATCTTTGATTAGGTCTCATCATACACCCTTAAAAATGCATTCTAAAAACATAATAAGGCGCGTAAATAAATTAATAATGATATGCGGATGGATATTTAAAAGAACTTTGTTCCTAGAACAAATCTCTCCCTTTTCTCTCTCCCGCTAGCACAAATCTTACTTCTACCCAATTACATAACACTTCTAACGAAACCTCATTTACATTGAGGGGAATAGGTGAGAAGAGAAATACAAAGAATCAAGAGGTAATAGGCTAGACACGCAGTCCAATTTAATAAATTCTAAATTTATTACAACAATTTCCAAAATTGCCCTCACCCATCTAATATCCATCCGATATACATTATTCATACATCACATCCATGTATTCACACAAAACATGTTATCAATCAATCTAATCCAATTAATTAATCTGAAATTAATGACCATCCAATATTCAACAACGATTTGATTTGCCCGAGTCAAACTCGTTTTAAGAATAAGTACTCAAAGTACGAATTCTTGAATTATATCAAACTATAATATTAAATCCAATTTAATTTGTATTTAATACTAATTCTTTATTTAATTCTAAATTAATAATTACACTTTTTAATGAGCCTTTGCGACTTAGATTCTAAATCAAATCATTATGGGTCTCAAAGCCCAATTAACATCCAACGTCAATTTAATTAAAGTCCAATGAGCTTTCAATTAATTTATAAGGCATGGACTTTGGCAACCAAAGCCCAATGAGGAATCACCCTTTGCCAAAAATCAATTTAGGCCCATTAGGCCCAATTAAAATTTTAAAGGTCCATTATATTATATTTGGACTTTATTGAAATGGTTTTAGGCCCAATTGGATCCAACCAATTAACCTAAACCATACTTGGCCCAACCAAGCCCATTAAGCCTAATTCCAAATTTAGCCCAACTAATTAAATTACAAAATTCCAAATTTCACAATTCAATTAACTAAAGTGTATTAGCCATAATTAATTAGTCAAATTAACATTTCCAAAATACCAATTTACATAATTAATCATGCTTATCACCATCAACACATGTCCAACATTATTGAATCAAAAAATCAATTCATTTCCATGCTATCTAGCTCACGGCAATATAGGGATTTTTAAATCCGATTTCGATTTTAATCCAATTAAATCCTAAATCAATTTATCCCAAGTCTTTCAATTCATCCAATGATCAAAAAACAAAAATCACCATGACTTTAGGGCACACTCAACTTTCGGCCAAGCCTACTAGTTTGGGGAAAATTAATCCAATTCAATTTTCATCAAATTGATCACATATAACTCCAAGTTATCATCGTTCAAGCATACTCAATCAATCAATTTTATCAAATCATGCTCAAATCAATTTTACCCAAATTTTACCCTAAATCAATTTCATGCTTAATCAAGGCTCTGATACCATTGTTGGGTTTTCTAGGTCAAACCAAGATCAAATTAAGTGATGAAAAGTGTGAATACATCAAAGTAAAGTTGCGGAATACTCACTTTGATCGGCTTTTGCGATGCGAAGAACACAAAAGATTTCTCCTCCATGGAAGCTCTCGGCCAAGCCCTTCTTTGTGCTCCATGTGTTTCGGTCAAGGTCCCATTTGTGTGCTCCAAGCTCCAAGTTTTGTTAATGGATTCCATGCTCATGAATGGGTTTCCCTATCACCTTTGTAAGACTCTTTAAGTGTGCTAGCACCATGAAAACTTTGCTACAAATCTTTCTTTTGCTACTTCTAAATCTCGGCCAAGGAGAGAAATTTTGAGAGAAAATGGCACCAAGTGACGTGAGGGAGAGAGAGGGAAGATGTGTGCGTTGTAAGTTTTTTTGGTTTTTGATTTCAAAAATCAAATACCAATTCCCACTTTTTCAAAAATGGTACAAGGCATTAAAGCCTTTCAACAACTCCCATCAATCACAAAAGTGACATGCATCTCATCACTCAAAGTTGATGTGACTTCCATCACAAGAATGACTAATGATGTGACGCGTGATGTGACTTGTGGGCCTCACTTGATTCGAAATCCGAGTGGGCCCGCAAACACTCCCGGGCTCGGATTCGTTAATTCTGAATTAACGAATTTTCCGTTGCGACGTAATTAAATCAATTTTAATTAAATAATTATGCCTAGCAAAATTACTATTCACGTCGCTAGTGAATTAATTCTAAATTAATTCGTTAGCCCGAATTAAAATCCAATTTTAATTCCGCGTCGAAATCTAATTTCGTATAATATATCGAATATATTATTTTATCGATTAATTCCAAATTAATCGTTCTCTCTCTTTAAATAATATTTTATCCCAGATAAAATATCTCCGTAATTAATCCTATATTAATTTTCTCTCTCCTATAATTAATCCTAGATTAATTATGTTCGAGTCGTACGTCATCGGTGAATCTTCGGGAAGCGACCCATGAGATCCCTGGATATGTTGGCAGTAAATCCGGTCGTCGGACTATCTGAATACGTACGTACCTAGTACTACGTTTTTACCGATTTACAAGACATGGTTGGCTTCTAGCAAAGCACCGTGCCTTCCCAATTCTCCAGAAATATTCTTAAAGGAATATGTAATCTGTATCAGGCGTAGTATACTTAGTATTGCGTCTTGCGATCCAGTATCGGATGTCATGTGCTAGGCCTGGGGCTAGAATTGTGTTTGCCCCTTACGAAGCACATATCAGATCTCTGATAACTAGTCTCTATAATCGGATAAACATGACCTAGTCATATTATCCCGATAGCTGCAGCATATAAGAGCACCAGTTCTGTATCCTACGTGATCATCATCTCCATATGACTGAAGTGATACTTCCATCTTGACATCACACCCAATACACTACGATTTTCAATATTCCCAGAAGAGGCGTACATATAACCTGTTAAAGCCCTGGACGACCAAAACCAAAGTATATTGATTGTCGCAAGTATTAGCGATGTAAGTCTCAGGTTAAGATCAAATACACATATCCTGATTCGGACTTCCATAGACACATATTCATACTACCAATGGAATTCCGAGGGGTCTATCCAGAGCGAAGCTGTTTCCGTACCATCGGTAAACACAACCTCCTATCACACTTGCATAAGTATTCAATACTTAAATATATGAGAACTATGTCGTTATGCTCCCACAACGCGCACAAGTGAGATACTAGTCTATTCCACATTATCATGTCCAATTTTTGATAATAATACGACTAGGGATATTTTAATGATTAAACCTTAGTGGATTAATATTGTCTCATATCTTATTCTCGGGAACTAATCACATGGACTTTATCATTTATATATCCCAGTAATCTAATTACAAATGATAAAAGAGCAATTTCCTTTGTCACATAGTTAATTTGTACAACACACCATGTTCTGTACAAATAGTGATGCTATGGGTCATAGTTGTCCAACAGTCGTCATAATCCATGAGTGGGTGGATTATTGACACGAAATTGGATTTCGTGACGGATAAACCTAAACTTAGAGAGTCCCACAGTATGGAGTGTACTCGTTGAGCACTTGGGCAACACAATATGAATAATACAGATTATTCATAAGACTTCATCGGATTAAGTGAGTTAATTCAAATCGTTTAATCGATTAAATGATAACACATGCATTAGGGATTTGGCCATCATAATTATTGTGTATTTGTATTTGTATTTGATCACATTAATTATTCGTCAAATGAGATTTTGACACATGCCATAAATATATGTATTTGTATTTATTGTAAATAAAAATACATATATAATAATAATTATATTAATTGTTATTTGGATATTTAATAGTTAAATATTTAAATAATTAATTAATAACTTTTTCCATAAATGTTTGTTGGTTCTTATCTAGTCCCAAGATCAACAAGACATGAAATACATGTGTGAATACATCAACGGAGGTAGCGGAATACTCACATCGATCGGTTGAGTCGATTTGGAGACGAATGACGCCACTTTGCTCACTGTTTTGGTGGCGCCACTGCAGAGTCCACTGCTCTCACAAATCAGATTTTGAGCTGAGAAACGGAGCTCCAAGCCTCGTCCGACGGATCCCGGCTCATGGGTGAACCTCCCTACCACCTTCGCAAGTCTCGTAGTGTGCTAGCACTTGCGGTTTTTGCCACAAAAACCCAACTCTTGCTTCCCTTATTCACGCCATTTTTGGTTCAAAACAGTGAAGAAATACACTGGTTTGGGCGTGAGAGACATGAGAGAGATGAGAGATAAAATGTGTTGTTAACTTGATAAAATGTAAAGCAAAATTGATTATATATATTTTCCAAAAATAGATAATCAATTATCATTTAACTTTATCAAATAAATCAAATGAATATTGGAGCCAAATCCATAAAGTTTTCCCTCCAAAATACTTTTACACTTTATGTCAAGTCCATCACTATTCACATTAAGTCACTTTAATAAAGTGACATGTTGTCAAGTCACATCACTCAAAGTGACAAGTGATTTGACGTTTGATGTGACTAATGATTTGACGCTTGATGCGACTTGCGATGCCGCACTCGAATTCAAAATACGAATGCGCTCGCAAT
>SKCR01040792.1:0-59618 GCA_019454045.1 Zanthoxylum bungeanum
ATTTACAAACAGTGACGCTATGGGACATAATGTCTAACAGAGAGGTCCCTATGATTAGTTCCTGGACTGAGAATGATATGAGACAGTATCAGTCCCCGAAGGATTAATCATTAAATATCCCTAGCCGTAGTATTATCGAGACTGGACATCGATAATGCGGAATAGGCTAGTATTTCACTTGTGTTCGTTGTGAGGGCACAACGACATAGTTCTCACATATATAAGTATTGGATACTTATGCAAGTGCGATAGGAGGTCGTGTTTCACCGATGGTACGGGAAATAGCTTCGCTCTGGATAGACCCCTCGGAATCCCATTGGTATTATGACTATATGTCTATGGGAGGCCGAAATCAAGGTAGGTGTGTATAGTCTTAACCTGAGACTTACATCACTAATACTTACGATAATCGATAAACTTTGGTCTTGGTGGTACAGGCTTTAACCGGTTCTGCGTACACCACTTCTGGGTTTATCAGAGAGTCATAGTGTATTGGGTGTGATGTCAAAACGGAAGTATCACTTCAGTCATATTGGAGATGATGTCACGCAGGATACGGTACTAGTGCTCTTGAGTGTTGCGCAACCAATCGAGATATTGCGACCAGATCATGAATATCCGATTATAGAGACTATGTTACCAGACATCCGATATGTGCTTCGGACGGGGCAGACACTTATCCAGCCCCAACCCTAGCACGTGACTATCTGATACTGGGCCGATATGCACAATACATTTGTATACTACGCTTGATACAGATCTTTGATATTCTTAAATGGATATGTACGGAGAATTGGAAGACTTGGTGCTTTGCTAGGAGTCGACCTTGTCTCGTAAATCGGTAGAACGTAGTACTTGGTACGTACGTGATTCGGATACTCCGACGACCGTATTTACTGTCAACTTATCCGGGGATCTCATGGGTCGCTTCCCGATAATCCACCGATGACGCACAACTCGCACTCTTGAATAATCTGGGATTATATAGAAGAGAGAAATTAATCTAGGATTAATTACAGAGATATTTTATCTAGGATAAAATATCGTCTAGAGAGAGATAACGATTAATTTGGAATTAATCGGTAAATTAATATATTCGATATATTAAACGAAATTAGATTTTGACGCGGAATTAAAATTAGATTTTAATTCGGGCGAACGAATTAATTTAGAATTAATTCATTAGCGACGTGAATAGTGAATTCGCTAGGCGTAATCATTTAATTACGACGCGACGGAAAAATCGTTAATTTGGAATTAACGAACCCGAGCCCGAGTGTGATTGCGAGCGCATTCGTATTTCGAATTCGAGTGCGGCGACGCAAGTCACATCAAGCGTCAAATCAAAAGTCACTTTGAGTGATTGATTGATTTGATTAATGGATTGAGTGAAAGACACTCAACATGTCACTTTATTAAAGTTGATATAACTTGATGGACATTGATATTGGAGTGTGGAACACTCAAGCTTATTACATTCAATTTATTTGACTTTTTGAAAGTTAAAATTAATTGGTAAATCATTTAATATTTTTTTAAAATATAAAAACAAATGATTTACAACTTTTGTAATAACCCATACACAATTTCATCTCTTCATTTTCTCTCTTCTCCTCACGCATAACAGCCTGTTTTTCTTCACTGGTTTGGAACCAGAAATGGCGTGAACAAAGGGAAGCCAAGAGTGGTTTTTCATGGTGAGAAATCAAGTGCTAGCACACTTACAAGTCTTGTGCGAAGGTGGTAGGGAGGTTCGACCATGAGCCGGGATCCATCTGACGAAGCTAGGAGCTGCGTTTTCTCAGCTCAAATCTGGAAATGGAAGGGAGTGGACTGCATGCAGTGGGCGTCCTTGGCAGTGAGCAAATCTGCACAGTGGCGTGAGCAAGGCAGTGGGCTTTTTTGGCCTTCATTCGTCTTCAAATCGACTCAACCAACCAATGTAAATATTCCGCTATCTTCGTTGGTGTATTCATGCATTCTTTTCATGTCTTGTTTGATCTTGGGACCTAGATTATAACCTACAGGTGGAACTTTTTCTCTTTTGTTGCTTGTAGTGCAAGAATAGGCTTCTTCAGTACGCAATGCGCTTTATCTTCAAGCTCCATAGGTAATTGACATGTTTTAAGTTTGTCAGTAGAACTTTGTATTTCATCAGAGTTCTGAACGGTACTGTGTATCACATCAATTTTGAAACATTCCTCCTTCTTTTCATCATTTGGGAAATTCATGGCCTTGAATACATTGAATGTTACTTCTTGGTCTTGTACCCTCATGGTTAGTTCTCCTTTTTGTACATCAATAATGGTTCGACCTGTAGCCAAGAATGGTCTCCCGAGGATTATTGGCACGTCTGCGTCTTCCTCCATATCAAGGACAATAAAATCTGCTGGGAAAATGAATTTGTCAACCTTGACCAGCACATCTTCAACTACACCTCTTGGAAATAAGAGCATTCTATCAGCAAGTTGTAGTGAGACTGAAGTTGGCATTGTTTCTCCAATCTGTAATTTCCTGAAAATAGAAAAAGGCATCAAGTTAACACTAGCACCTAAATCACAGAGAGCCTTACCGAAGTCATGTTCTCCTATGGTGCAAGGAACAATGAAACTGCCATGATCTTTCAACTTTGGGGGAAGTTTCCTCTGAATGATAGCGCTGCATTCTTCTGATAATGCTATTGTCTCGTAATCTCCCAATCTCCACTTTCGTGAAAGAATGTCTTTCATGAATTTGGCATAGTTGGGCATTTGTTCCAACGTTTCTACAAATGGAATGTTGATATGCAGCTTTTTAAAGATCTCCAGGAACCGAGAAAACTGCTTGTCCAATTTGTTCTTCTGAAGACGTTGAGGAAAATGTGGAGGTGTAATGATTTGTTCCTTTTCCTTTGCTTCTTTTTTCCCCCATCTGTTGCTTTGTTTCTTTTGGAACTTCCTCAGCAGTTGTTTTAGCTCCAACATCTTTGTTGATTTCAGTACCACTTTTTAACATGATGGCATGACATTGTTCTTTCCCCATGTTTCTTGGATTTGGCTCTGTGTTGCTAGGAATGGTACCTGGCGGTCTGTAACTCTGAGCATTTTCCAATTGTCCAATTTGATTTTGTAGTGCTTTAATAGAAGCATATTGACCTTGAATTAATTTTTCTTGGGATTGAAACATAGCATCATATCTTGCTGCTTGAGATTGAAACATAGTATCATATCTTGCTGCTTGAGAGTCGTGTTTTGCTTCTATCTTTTTCAAGTGGGTCAACACTTCTGTTATTCCTGGTTCATTTGTCTGATCCTGGCTTTTGTTCTGTTGTTGGAATCCAGGTGGTGGATAGTTCTCCCGTTGGCCTGAATTGTTGCTACATGATAAATTAGGATGATTCCTCCACTCTGGGTTGTAGGTGTTGGAATATGGATTGTTCCACTTTCTTTTGGTGCTCCTCCATATGGTGAACTTATGAATCCAGTGGTAAGAGTCTCCATGAATTTGCATATCTGATCTAGCTTGGTGTTGACTGCTGTATTGGCTCCACTTTCATAAATTCCTGCAATTCTTTGGATCATGGTCCTTTCTGTTGGCCACAAGGAATTGTTGTTGGCCATTTCTTCGATTAGGTCCCAGGCTTGATCTTCTCCTTTTGCCATCAAGGCTCCTCCAGCAGCAGTATCAATTGTGGTTCTAATTATTCCAGAAAGCCCGTTATAGAATGTTTGGACTTGAAGCCATTTTGGAATCTCATGGTGAGGACATTTCCGGAGCAAATCTTTATACCTTTCCCAAGCTTCGCAGAGGGATTCTGAATCTTGTTGTACAAAGGATGTGATGTCATTCCTCAGTTTTCCGGTTCTGGCTGGTGGAAAGTACTTTGCAAGAAATGTGGTGGCTAAAGTGTTCCAAGTTGTGATGGAACCTGCTGGTAGTGAATGTAGCCAAGCTTTAGCTCTTTTCTTCAAGGAATATGGAAAAACTCACAGTCTCATTGCTTCTTCTGATGCTCTGTTGTAGTTGAAAGTACCGCAAACTTTCAGGAAGTTGATGATGTGGACATTAGGATCTTCAGTTGCATTCCCCCCGAACTGAACTGACTGCTGAATCATCTGAATGCATGTTTTGATGTCACACGCATTTGCTGGTGAGGGAGGAAGTACAATACAGGAAATGAGTCTGTCAACCACCGGAATGGTTCTGTCTCGAATGGGAATTGGTGGTGCATTAACGGTTCAGGTTCCATGTTAATGATTGCTTCTTGGCCTTCTCGCCATTCCCTTCTCAACTATCTGATGGTTCTTTCAATTTCTGGGTCAAGCGGTCGGAGTTCAAAGCTTCTGGTTCATCTCATGTAGTTTCTGAGAACCTGAAACACAAGAAAACAAAAACAATAAGTAAAAAGAAATTAGATACAAGTAACGTATCTAACCTCAAACTAATAGTGAAAGATAAATAAGTCCCCAGCAACGGCGCCAAAAACTTGACCGGCGTAAACACACATGTATAACGCAAGCGCACGTATCGTTTAAGTAGTATAAAAATATCGATCCCACGAGGACTTAATATCTAATCTATTAATTTTATATGAGGTCAAATTATTACTAGTATCTAACAGGTTGTTTGATTGATTTGAAATGGTGACGATTCTAATTTAAAAACAAGTAAATAAAATTGTTCGAAAGTAGGTTTTAAGAAAATGCAATATTAAAAAATATCTAGGGTTGTGATTTCTTCCAATATCATTTTAAAGATGAAGTGGTTATTTTATGTTTGTGTAATAAATCGGTTTACTAACCTGGAACATTAAATTATGCAAAAGCCTTTGTCGATGGTCAGACGCAAATACCCAGTTTAACCCAATTGAACCATATGTCTATGTCAACCAAATTATCTGGATTCATTAAGTTTAAGTTCCAATTATGGCTACCCCCGCCCGACAGGTATATTCTTATCCTGTAAGGAAATCTATTAAAGGGTTATCTATCCTCAAGGAAGATCGTGGGCTATTAAGTCTAAGGCTGAAACCTAAAATCCCTATGTCTAGTTCATTTTAGATTTACCACATCAATCTTATTGGTGATCAGACAACAAGAAGCATTAAGGTTAATGTTAAGGTTTGGTGGCGGAGGATTGGGTAGTGGTCTAGGCTCCAAAGGGTTCAGGAGTCCCTGCCTGGTCAACTTCTCAAGTACTTTGGACAAGGGTCTGCCCAAGTTAGAAAAACGCCTATTCTTAATGGCAGAAATCTCCGCAGAAACAGGCTTGGCACCCGAAGGTCCTCCGACAGTTCTCCTATTCAGACTATAAAACTTCCGATTCTTGGCTTCCTCTTCTTCAATATCCATGAGAGATTCCCTCAGCTGTCGGAAGTCCGTAATCATGGAGGTCATCCTCCGTAACTTGCCATAGATCAAGGGTTTAACCCTTGATAATCATCTTTATTTGGTCCTTCTCCGAAGGCCGAGTCTGCATCTTCAGAAGCTGACCTCTCCAGCGGTCTACATAGTCTTTAAAGCTCTCCTCCGAATTTTGCTTAGTATTCTCCAAGTCGCGGAGCGACAAGTCGATCTCTAAGTCTGTAACATATTGCTTCAGAAAAGCCTCAGCTAGTTCCCTCCAATCTTCCTTAACCTTTTTCTCAAGGCTGTGATGCCACACTACATGTGCCCCCTCGAGTGACATCCCAAACATCTTTTGGACTTGGCGCTGTGACAGGCCTATTGAACTCATCACCGAGACATATTGCCGCAGATGGACCATCGGGTCTCTATTTCCATTAAATTTGGCAATGTCGGGCATTTTAAACTGAGCTGGCAGCTGCTCCTAGAAGGTCATCGTCTCATAATCCAACAAGTCATCATGTTTCCCCTTCAATTTATGGGTAACCGACTCCATCTGATCACAGAGCTTCTGTATCTCAGCCTGAGACTCGGCTATTATCCCAGTGGCATATTCAGCCATATCATCATCAAACACATGAGCATCATAATTCAATCCACTTAGAGGGCCCTCACGCCTCTCATTTTCAGATCCTCCCGCAGTGCGGGGCACAGCTATATTAGACACGGCAACAGTCAGAGCTTGCGGTTGTTCAGTAACCTTGGTGAGATTGGCTTCAATCTGATCCATGAGAGACCCATCATTGACGGATTCACTCATGTTTACTAACGGCCTTTTGATTAGTCTCCCTTCTTCCCTAACCCATCGGGAATCTATGGTGTCTCTTTTAAGATCGTGTATCAGTGCGTATGCGTGCAATGAATGTAATATATAAGCACATAAAAATTTTATACTAATTGGCCCATTATCATTTTAAAGTGTTCAACCACATCATTGTGCGGCGCAAACTTGTCCCAGTTAAAAAGGCCCAACAGGTTTACACTTTGCGACAACATGGCTAAACAAATTCAAATGATAAGAGGCCTACACATAAAATAGCCCTTCGGCATTTTAGAAGCTTTTGGCCCACCTGTCAAATGACACGAACTCGTCCCAGTTTAAATGGCCCAACAAGTTCACATCTTTTGACAAAAGGTCCAACTGGATCCAAGTGACGACATCCAAAACATAAACACAAAATAAATAATTTATATTAGTTCTACGACTAAGGTTCTCATATGGGTTTATAGGAGTGCATACAAAGGCTCTCGTTGACGAAGGATTGCCCACAACTAGGACTCCCCACTCAAGGGTTCAAGCGACCAAGTAAGCGCACCTTTTTTATACCTTACAATACGTGCCAATGATTTAAGGTGCGTGACTGACTGTCAAATGGATTTCCCGTTGTAGATTCCCCAGAGGGGGTGGAGTGAAATCTCTTAAATACCCAAGCCTCTTAGGCTTTTATTGCTCGGTGACAGGAATAAACAACGAGTCCTCCAAATTAGTCTATCACAGTAAGCTACGAGTACATGATTATCTAGGTGTCTTCACAGCTTTTCCTTATATAAAGGTAGTGAATGAAGGAAGACACCAAACCATTACCAAGCTTTAATAATGCCTTTGATTAAACCCCCTCAACCCACTATAGACACGGTTAACAAAAGCACAAATCATAATCACTACAAGACATTATTTTGGAGCCAATTCTCTATCCCTAGTGGAGTCGCCAGACTGTAGGACACAGAAATCGGTGACGCTGTTCTAGGTTCGCGGCCTAGTTGGGAGTATGGAGTAGCCCGCGGGGGACTAAACCGGAGAAATAACATGCAGTCGCCAGCCAGTGTGAACTGGGACAAAGATTTAAGGCCGCACTCACCCCTCGCAAGGGAAGACCTCAAACCATTGGGTTCTGAATGGTCCCTTACTTAATGACACTTGTAATGATGGGATTTGTGCAATATCTCAACCGAATCTACGCAACATGCTTAAGAACAACCTATATCTAGTACATGTTTGTAGGCATTACATTTTTGCATGTGAAACCCGATGATGAGTCTCAGTTGGAGGCACTACCTTTTAAGTCACGGAAGCCGCGTGAAACGGACGTCGGAAGGGAAGAGTCAAGAATTGACTCATATTCGGATTAAGTTCACTGGTTTAGCTTCGGGTTACTTGTTGGTTTTCCGTTTTAAAAATTATTCCTAACCCAAAAACACTCACAATCACCTTGGCCTTGACCTAAAACCCCCGCAAGCCCACACGCTTAGCCCACACAAACTAAACCCACCAACCAAAAGCCCACACGCCCAATCACCCTAATTACACCCAAATTAAATAAAATATTAATTAAATACTAATTAGATAATGTATTTGATTAAATAAAATATTTAAAACATTTACCAATTAAATAAAACATAATATATAATCATACCTAATTTAGACAAATCAAATATATTAACTTCCTAACTAAACAAAATCATATATTAAATTAAAGAAATTGCATGCCTAATTAAAATCAATCAATAAATTAAATGCCTAATCCTAACCAATCAAATATTTTGTATTCCTAATTTGAACTAAATTTGTCCCCCCTCAATCTAATCTTTTCCTTGTTGGCTACCAAATCAAATCCTCCCTTTAATGCCAAATCCTATTCCTTGTGAGACAAGGAGGAGCCCTAGCCATTCTCTATATAAACAACCATCACCCAAAGCTCTCTCCCTCTCCAATACACACGTTTTTGACAAGAAGTCACAAGCAAAAAAAAGCAACAATCCCTTACAAGTTCACGCATATTACACCAAAAAAATAACAAAAATTTCTCTTCATCTCCTTCCCCCACTTGACCGAAAAAACACAGGCCTCATAAGCCTCCCTCACATCACCGAAAAACACACCAATACAGCAGCCCTTTGCACGCCAAAAACACAGCCCCATAAGCCTCCTATTAGCCCTCAAAATAGCCCCGTAAACCTCCCTGCAGTACCGAAAAACTACACTCCTATTAGCCCTCAAAACAGTCCCTAAAATCCCTAAAATTGCACTTAAAACCCACAAAAAAACACCCAAAACAGTCCCATATACACCTGAAACAGTGACCAATAATTTGGCAGCGAAACCGCGAGGAAATAGCAGCAAAATGGAGTCAAAACAATAGCTTGAGCAGCGAAACAGTGAGGTAAAATACAAACCAGTGAACCAGAAAAGTTGCGGTGTGATAGCCCTTCCGACGGTCGTGAAACGTGAGTTCGAAAGTCGACGTAAAAGGTTAGACCTGAGGGTATTTTCCACATTCGTTTTCTGTTTTATTTTTATTATTTATTGAGTATTGCTTGCATGATTGTTATGTTGAAATGCATGTTGTGCCCCTTGAGTAGATAAATATGCATGGATTATGAGATATTGTATGTTGTGGCTTTGGAATAAAATGAAAGATGTGTCAACTCTCGCGGTATATCGGATGGAAACCCGGACATAAATTTCATAGCCGATTCCGAATGGATGGTAGTATGATCTGTACTCGGGATATAACTCCACGTACCGCTTGAGTAAACGACACTTTCTTTTTGTTTTATATTGCTTTGATTTATTTATTTTTCGTCATTTAAATTCTGCACGTTATTTGTATGCATGATACAATCGAGCGCATGGGCTTAGTAAGTCGGATTAAAGGTCCCCTATTTGAAGGGGTTAAAATCTTTTACCACGATACTTTGCCGCGCCAGTTGATGTGTGTTCGGTTGGATATAAGATATGTTCAATCGGGCATACTAAGTTTGATGTGATTGTCTTTATTTTTGTATGTATGATACAATCGAGCGCATGGGCTTAGTAAGTCGGATTAAAGGTCCCCTATTTGGAGGGGTTAAAATCCTTTACCACGATGCTTTGCCGCGCCGGTTGATGTGTGTTCGGTTGGATATAAGATATGTTCAATCGGGCATACTAAGTTTGATGTAATTGTCTTTATTTTTTTATGTATGATGCGATCGAGCGCATGGGCTTAGTAAGTCGGATTAAAGGTCCCCTATTTGGAGGGGTTAAAATCCTTTACCACGATGCTTTGCCGCGCCGATTGATGTGTGTTCGGTTAGATGTAAGATATGTTCAATCGGACATACTAAGTTTGATATGGTTATCTTTATCTTTGTATGCATTATAACGGAAGGCGCATGGGCTTATTGTGTTGGATTAAAAGGTTCTCCGTTTAGGAAGAAAAGCCTAAAAGGCTACCTTTACCACGATATTTGCTGTGTCTTTCATCTATTGGTTGCATCGTTTATCCCTGTCTTGGCTCGACCTATTGTCATTGGTGTAGCCATACTCCCAGCCCATCACACCTTGAAGCCCCTTAGCGCACACGCACAAAGTCCCATGCCTTCACGCTAACCACTCCTTCAGCCACGCACCACACAAAAAACCATAAGCTGCTCTCTTGCATCAACACGTAACCCTCACGTCCTTAAGCCATTCATATCAAACTGCACCCATCCTTCACACCGAATACATGCAAACAGCCCCTATACTTCACGGTAAATAAGCCCCCTTCACAGCAGCTCAACTCTCACGTAAGACCCCTCATCAACTATTGGCCACCCTAAAATCATCCCTCACTGCCCTCATAAAGAACCTCACCGCTTCAACCCCTCAACAGCTGCCTCACCTCACGTCATAGCCTAGACAAGTCACACGAATTGACCACACTGCCACACGCAATCAGCAACACACCCCTCACTGCCCAGTTCTACGCCTCTCACTGCCCAGTTTAGTCACATTTCCACTGCCTGAAACTGCGCCCTAAACGCCACCTATTAGTCTCAACTCGTACGTAAGGCCAGCTACACCTACACCATTGCATGTATCATGAAATCCCACATGGTTATTCTTATCTTTGTACGCATCATAATGAAAAGCATGTTTATTCCATTGGTTGCATCATTTACCTTAGTCTTGGCTTAACGTATTACAATTCATATACCTATGTCATGATAACATTTGAGTATCAGCTCTCGCGGTATATCGGATGGAAACCCAGACATAAATTCCGTAGCCGATTCCGAATGGATAGTAGTGCGGTCTGTACTTGGGATACAATTCCACGTACCACTTAGAAAATTGCTCACATGTGTGCTTGCGTGGTTAGTATGTGTGCTTGTGTTTTCGTGAACATAATATGCCAATGAAGTTGTATGTTCGTTGCTACTTTGATGTATTTTCAAGCATGCAATCTTATATGTGAAATATATGTAAATTTAGGTGTAAGTTTTATTTTGTACATGTGAATTTAGAAGCATGATACTCTTGGAAATAAGTGTTACTTAAGCTTGATTAAATTATTACATAAATCCTTTCATTACAAGTGACATAAGTAAGGGACCATTCCGAACCCAACGGTTTGAGGTCTTCCCTTGCGAGGGGTGAGTGCAACCTTAAATCTCATTTTCTCGGTTCACACCGGGTGGCGACTCCATTACTCTCCGGTTTAGTCCCCCGTGGCTACTCCGTACTCCCGACTAGGCCGCGAGCCTAGGACAGCATGCGTCGCCCAGTTTCTGTGTTCCCACAATATTTATAAAGATAAATCATATGTCTAAGTTTGCATGCTTGAAAAGTAAGTTATCACCACGACAAACACACAATAACACACGGTAATCTCATACTTTAATCATATAATACGGAAAACAAATAACAACCTAAACATAATGCAAATCCCAACGCAAAATATTCTAACCATGCTTAAAAATAAACAACTAAATCAGACTTAAATAATAAATAGCATACTAGACTAAATCATGCTCAAATACAAAGTTTGGATGAAATGAAATACGTGTCTCTCAAGTGGTACGTGGCATTGTATCCTGAGTGCAAACCGTAATACTGTCCATTCGGATTCGACTACGGAATTTACGTCCGAGTTTCCATCCGATATACCACAGAAGAAAACACACATTCTGTTCATCCGGAATTCACATCATGCCTCAATAAACGACTCTCATGCGATAATATATTAAAATAAATAAAAGAAATGAAAGATAATAAATAAAGAAGGTGCCCTCAGGTCTAAACTCTTTTTGTCGTCTCTTGAAAGCGCGTTACACGGCCGTCGGAAGGGTTGATGTTCCACAAATTTTCTGGTTCACTAATCCAACATTTTTTCTCGCTGTTTCACTGTTTAGGGTGCTGTTTTTACTCCATTTTGCTGCTGTTTTTGTTGTATTTTCTAGTCACTGTTTTTTGGGTGATTAAAGGACTGTTTTGGCGATTTTTAAAGGGGATTGGGCTGCTGTTTTTGGACTGTTTTAAGGCTAAAAATTGGCAGTTTATGTAGCAGTTTCAGGGTGTTTTTGGGGGTGTTTTAAGGGTCTAATGTGCGGTAATTTTAGATGTAATTGATGAGCAGAAAATATATCAATATTTACCGCCCCTTTTACTTAATATTTTGTTTAGTTTCTCGGGTTTGATGAACGTTTTGATATGTTTTAGTTTATTTTTCAGATAAAATGATATTGGGACTTAATGAAATCATTTAGGACGAAATATGTGTCAAATAAGGGCAAAAATTGGACTTGACATATTAATTTTGGAGATTGGAAACTTGAAAGGGCGTTTTAACGAAGTACAGTTTTGGAAATTCCAATTTTGTGCATCTGTCGTAATTTGGGGATAACGTTTTGCTCCGATATCGGATTGAGATGATTCAAGTTTCCGATTAAAGAAGACTCAAAGATCTACAGCTTTGAAAGACAAAATAATTTCTAATTCTGAAGATTTCATGCCCGAAATTGATGAACCATCCAGAAGTGTGTTGTGTGTAATTATTAAAGTCACTTTCAATCATTTTCAAAGCAAAAAATAAATTAATAAATAAATAATAAAAATTATCAAATCATCACAAAACATGATAAGAGATTAGTGGAGCAATTAATAATGGATTTGGTGGAGCAATTAGTGGGGCAATTAATAATTGATTTGGTGGATGATTTGATGGAGGCAAAATTTTGCCTATAAATACCAAGCCATTTCATTTGTAAAATTCATACTTTCTTCTAAGGAATTCCTTAAGAATACTAAGAAGATTGTATCTTGTTTGTTTATTTATAGTTTTTAGTAATTAATTTCCACTTTCGCACTTTCTTTTCTTTACTTTTCAGTTTTTACTTTCCGCAATTTACTTTTATGCACAGTACTTTTCTTTCTTTAATTTTCAGTTTTTTACTTTTCAGTAATAAGGAGGTAACTCCCCTTTGCTGGGGTAAAAGGTAAAACTTTTATTTCTAATATTTAGATTAATCTCCCTTAATTATAATATATAAACTAGTTAAAACCTGACTTAACGAGGATACCGCCATATTGGTCGGTTGGTAATTATTTAAATTGGTTTTCACCTAACTAAACTGGATACCGCCTGATTGGTCGGTTGGTAATTAATTATTAATTTGACTTAATCTGGATACCGCTTATATGGCTGGTTGGTATTTATCATGCAAAGTTAATATATTATATTAAAGGAGATATCTAAAATAGAAGTAATAAAAGTAGATTCTTTTACCTCAGCATTTTCTTTTATTGTACTTTTACTTTATTTAATTTTCAGCAATTTACTTTTTAGCAATTTACTTTCAGCATTTACTTTTCGGTAATTTACTTTCAGCATTTTACTTTTCAGCATCTAATTTTCAGTATTTAATTTCAGTATTTGCTTTCCGTCATTTACTTTTCAGCAATTTACTTTTCAGCTTTTACTTTATGTCTTTTACTTTTCAGCATTTTTATTTTATGTCTTTTACTTTTAAGTTTTTGCTAGCCCTAGTTATGTGTTAGTTATCTGGGGTTATGATGAATTCTAATATCACCGGTTTATAAGGGGTTATTTTATAGTTTGGGTAATTTAAAGGTTTACTTATTAAGTCTTAAGCTTAATGCTTCTTGTTGTCTGATCACGAATAAGATTGATGTGGTAAATCTAAAATGAACTAGACATTGGGATTTTAGGTTTCAGCCTTAGACTTAATAGCCCACGATCTTCCTTGAGGATAGATAACATTTTAATAGATTTTCTTACAGGATAGACATATAAGATGAGTGCCTTAGACTTGGCATAACGTTTGGATGATACCAAACTAAAAGACCCAAATTGGATAAGTGCCAATATAGGTTATCCTAAGGGAAACCTTAAGTATAGTACTTGTAAATCTCACATGAGAACAATATGATTGTTGCTCACCATGCGGTTTTCCTGAGAGGAATACCGATATGCAGTGGTCAGTGGGAGGATAGTGATACTCGATGAAAATCGGAGTAATACTATTCAAGGCACGAAGTCCTTAATGGAACACAAATAGTTCATCTATGATGAATCTATACCATTAATCTTCGAATACACAAGAACAGGGTAGATCGGATAGAGTCAGAAAACAACCTAGGGTATGGATTTCTGATCTAACCTCATAAAGATGTAAATCTTATTGAGGAATACCAACCGACTACGTACGAGGAAATGATACAAGGTATCAACTCCCTATTTTAGCAAAGTGCCATGAGTCCAAAATGGATTCCATGTATAACAACTATTTTGGATACTAGTTGTTATACCACAAGGCATTGTGCCTATTGGTACATTAAACGTCTTCAAGGAAGACATACATGGAAGGCAACATACCAACGTACAAAGCTGGGCTTTTGATGGAAAGGTATCGTTATCAACATTGTGTTAATAACGGTTCAACCTTTTACCTGTTGCCATGGTAAATCCATTTTGAAGATGCTTGTTGATAACTGCATATTTCATTAATGAAATGTGTCAGTTACAGATCAAAATCGCTTTCCTGAAAAGGAAACCTTTTGGAGGATGATTAGAACATCCTGACGATTTTGTATACCAACAAACAAGGTTTGCGGGTTATTCGATCCATGTTTGGATTGAAGCAAGCATAAGGTTCTTGGAACTGTCGTTTTGAAATAATCATAATGATTTATGATTTGACTCAAAACGAAATAATTCTTGTGTATATAAAGAGGTTAGTGGGAGTGGGCACTGACAATGAATTCCCATAAAACAATTGGTGAAAGCTTGGCTTTCATGGATATTCTTTCAATAGAAATTCTCCGTAGAAGTCTGGGGAGTAACAACCTTTATTCAAGGAATAAAGATCTACTGGGATAGATTTGGAGTTGTTAACACTCTCTGGGAAATTGTACATTTAAAATGTACTTGTATTGGTGTCTCATACGCTTCGAGCATATGGAGTCACAATCGGGTCAATCCAAGTGATAGTCACTGGATTGAAGTTAAGAACATCTGTTAGTATCTTAGAGAACTAAAGATGTTGTCTTAAACTATGGAGAAGGAGAACTTGAAGTGACTGGGATCACTGCTGCAAGTTTCCAAACAATTAAATACTACGGTATTATAAAAGTTTGTTGAATAACGGGACAGTGAGCTGGAAATATTCCGAGCAAGATAACTGTTGCCGAATAAACAACAAATGCGGATTATTGCTGCAGCCGAGGGGCAGCAATAGAAGCCATTTGGATCGAAAATAAATCTAATTAGATTAGATATAGTTCTTTTAGATACTGAGCTAGGCGTCAGCACAGGCTAAGGAATTAAAGGTCTCATCGACGATCCAGATATATACTTCTATATCATCTGATTCGTTCGGATCATACATCGTGGCGATGTGATGATCGTGTAAATCGCGTCAGACGATAATTAAACAAATCCGCTGACGAAAACCTTTCCTCAGTAATTTGAGTGAACCGTACATAGTCGGGTACCGTACATATCAAATCTCATATCCCACACAGTCCTCATATCTCTTCATTTAACGTTCGATCATATTCATTTTCAAAATTTCTATCTAGAAACTTTTAATACAATATCTTTACCAAATCGACCTATACATATCTTAACATCATATGCATATACGAATACATACTCATATACTTACACATTTTCATATTCATTCACTTACACAATTTCATTTCGTTACAAATTCATAACTTTACGTACATTCATACATACACAAAGACATTAAGCTTATCAAACACATCAATATATACGTACATAAATTAATATCATTAAACCTTTTACTTCGTATCATGATAATAACAAAAGTCATACCTGCAATGGTCATTTCACTTAACTACACATAACCTTGAACTCCTTCTCAAACTACTTCTCAATTATCTTCTGTTTAACCTAACATATCAATCATCTATACCCGTATATATGTATATTCAAAACATGAAATCACCCATTAAGTCCTCATCGCATGAGTTACTTACGTGGCTTCACGAGCAATCTAGGTTCTAGTCAAGTCTGCCAAAATAAATAGTGAAAAGCTGTCAGAATCATAACTTACAGAGTTCTCGACTAACCTACGATAAAATCCCAGATTTTTCCGGTATAACCAATCAAGTCCATTTTCAATACTTTCAGTTTTAGTAACCTTAAAACATCGTTATAAACTATTTCAAGTGGTCAGTTAACTTAAATTCTCGGGTTTGCATGTTTTTGGAAAATTCTTCCGAAAACATTTCTGCAAACCCTACGGAAGGGTCCCGAACCCTCTGAACCTACCCAGATTTATTTTAACGTTACTTATCACCACATGTGACTCATATCCATCATTACGATTAAAAATATATTAATATACGGAAAATCCACTTTTACCAAAAACTAGCATAATCTATCGGATCGATCTAATTCATTCCGCTTTCACTCGGATTCTACCGAATGCTAATATTCAATATACTATACACAAACAATTCATTTTAAATCATTTCGCTACTCTACGAAACTACTGGATGCATCCGAAGATTTAACAGAAAACTTGAAATTTACGAATTTTTACCAGGAGGTCTTACCAAGATTTGAGACAATATACATGTTGGACAAAATGACCCATAGCGTCACTATTTGCACAGATCATTGTGTTGTTGTAGCAAATTAACTATGTGACAAGGAAATTGCACTCTCATCATTTATGATTAGATCACCATAGATATATAAATGAAGAGAGGTCCCTATGATTAGTTCCTGGACTGAGAATGATATGAGACAGTATCAGTCCCCGAAGGATTAATCATTAAATATCCCTAGCCGGAGTATTATCGAGACTGGACATCGATAATGCGGAATAGGCTAGTATTGCACTTGTGTGCGTTGTGAGGCACAACGGCATAGTTCTCATATATAAGTATTGGATACTTATGCAAGTGCGATAGGAGGTCGTGTTTCACCGATGGTACAGGAAACAGCTTCGCTCTGGATAGACCCTTCGGAATCCCATTGGTATTATGACTATGTGTCTATGGGAGGCCGAAATCAGGGTAGGTGTGTATGGTCTTAACCTGAGACTTACATCGGTAATACTTACGATAATCGATAGACTTTGGTCTTGGTGGTACAGGGCTTTAACCGGTTCTGCGTACACCACTTCCGGGTTTATCAGAGAGTCGTAGTGTATTGGGTGTGATGTCAAGACGGAAGCATCACTTCAGTCATATTGGAGATGATGTCACGCAGGATACGGTATTAGTGCTCTTAAGTGCTGCGCGGCCATCGGGATATTATGACAAGGTCATGTATATCCGATTATAGAGACTAGTTACCAGACATCCGACATGTGCTTTACGTACGGGGCAACACAAGTCCAGCCCCAGGCCTAGCACGTGACTATCCGATACTGGGCCATATGCACAATATAATCGTATACTACGCTTGATACAATCTTAATATTCTATAAGAATATGTCCGGAGAATTGGGAAGACTTGGTGCTTTGCTAGGAGTCGACCTTGTCTTGTAAATTGGTATAAACGTAGTACGAGGTACTTACGTGTTCGGATAGTCCGATGACCAATTTGACTGCCAAGATATCCGGGGATCTCATGGGTCGCTTCCCAAAGATTCACTGATGACGTATGACTCGCACTTTTAATTAATCTGGGATTAATTACATGAGAGAGAAAATTAATCTAGGATTGATTACGGAGATATTTTATCTAGGATAAAATATCGTCTAGAGAGATAACGATTAATATGGAATTAATCGATTAAATTAATATATTCGATATATTAAACGAAATTAGATTTCGACGCGGAATTAAAATTAGATTTTAATTCGGGCGAACGAATTAATTTAGAATTAATTCGTTAGCGACGTGAATAGTGAATTTGGAATTAGCGACGGAAAAATCGTTAATTTGGAATTAGCGAACCCGAGCCCGAGTGTGATTGCGAGCGCATTCGTATTTCGAATTCGAGTGCGGCATCGCAAGTCGCATCAAGCGTCAAATCATTCGTCACATCAAGCGTCAAAAACAAATGTCACTTTGAGTGATGTGATTGATTGATTGAAAGACATGTCACTTTATTAAAGTTGATATTGGAGTGTGGAACACTCAAGCTTATTACATTCAATTTCTTTGACTTTTTGAAAGTTAAATTAATTGGTAAATCATTTAATATATTTTGGAAAATATATAAACAAAATGATTTACACACTTTTGTAATAACTTTTCACATGTCTCTCTCTCTCTCTCACGTTGGAAGCAACTCTTCTTCTTCTCTCTCTCACGCCACTTTTCTGGTTTCAAGAGGCAGTGAACTGCGCGAATAAGACTTAAAGGAAAATGGAGGGAAGCAAGTGCGTTTTGTGGCAAAACAAGAGTGCTAGCAGCACTCCGAGATCAATGTGAAGGTGATAGGGAAGTTTCCCATGCCCAGGAGCCGGGAACATTTTGATGAAGCTTGGAGCTCGTTTTTGATGTTCAAAATGGCGCAAAACAGACCACCAAACTGCTGCAGTGGGCGCACATGAGCAATGGGCAGTGAGCAGAATTTCAGTTCGTTTTTGTTGCCAAATCGTCTCTCAACCGCTCGATGTAAGTATTCCGCACTTCCGTCGTTGTATTCGCTTATGATTCATGCTTGAGTTTTGATCTTGGGACCTATAGAAACTCCAACAATACAAACTCTAAAATATCCCATGAACGCGCTGGAATCGATGGAATTCTGATCGGAGTTAATGTTCATCGTGGGTCACTATTCATCTGAATCTTCTTCTCTCGATTCATGCGAAACCAATCGTCATTTCGTAAAACCGATAATACACTCTTGTAGTACTCTCGGAGATTTGATGGGTGGCTCGGGCCGTGAAACGAAGCGAGTAGTCAGGATCGGCATAACCATGTGTGCACATTTTCTTCCCTTTCTCGTAACTCACCAACGTAGGTGGTCGGCGCTCCCCACTGGCCCGTTGCACCGGCCGGCAATGGCTGGTAGGCCGCTGGGGCGATAGGGGCTACAAAAATTTGATTTGGGGATGAGGGTGCATGTGTGAGATGTGTGAAGCTTATGCCATTTTGGCAATTACAAGAAATTATGGGTATTATAGGAAAGTTTTCAAAAATTACAATCTGACCCCCAAAAATTACAGTTAGGTCTCTTTCATAGGGTTCTTAGAATTTGCGATTTTGAAGCCTTCTTATGCAAATTTCAAAAGTATTCAACGCAAAAGTTATTCGCTCAGAAAAACGAGTCTGATGGTGCAAAAATCAGCCCAATCGGAGTTCGTTTGAAGGTTTTATAGCTGAAACAAAAAACTTTTACTCGTATAACGATAAAATTAGAAATCACATGACGAGTTCTCGAAACCACGTGTTTTTTCAACGCGACAAAGCTTCACTTTAAAATATTCTGATCTATTTTCTAACACATAAACTCTGATTTTTTATATCATCCCGTTCTAAATCCTTAATTTTAATTGAAAATCCCCTACATTTTCTTCCAAAAACTCAGGATATTACACTTCTTAACCCAGACAGCTTCTTTTGCAGCTTCAAGAGCAGCAATATATTCCGCCTTTGTGGTGGAATTAGCTGTGGACTGATTGAGCGAAAAATATATCAATATTTACCGCCCATTTTACGTAATATTTTATATAGTTTCTCAGGTTTTATGAACGTTTTGATGCGTTTTTATTTATTTTACAGATAAAATAAAATCGGGACTCAGTGGAATCAATCAGGATGAAATATGGAACAAATAAGGGCAAAAACTGGACTTGACATTTGGATTTTGGAGGTTGGAAACTTGAAATGGCATTCTAACGAAGTACAATTCAGAAATTTCAACTTTGCGCAATTTCGTAATTTGGCCATAAATATCAACTCTGATATCCAGATTAAAGAAGACGCAAAATCTACAACTTTTATGTTAAAAATAATTTCGAATTCTGAAGATTTATGACCGAAATTGATGAATTATCTGGAAGTGTTTTATGTGTAAATATTAAAGTCATTTTCAAAAATAAAAAAATAAAATAAAATAAAAAATCGAAATTGTCAAAACATTCAAGCATATTTGGTGGAGGATTTGGTGCCATGTTTGGTGGAGAAATTTGTGGAGAAATTGGTGGAGGTAAAATTTTGCCTATAAATATCAAGCCATTTCATTTGTAAATCTCATGCTTTCCTTATGTTCTATATGGAATTTAGGGATTGCATCTTGTTTGTCTTTATTTTTCAATATTTTAATTATGTATTTTTATTTTTAGAAAAAATAGTTTGTGTGTTTTTACTTTCTTTTATATTTGTAGTTAAATTTCCGCCGGGGGAAAGGTGAAGCTTTTATTATTTTAGTTTAGATTAATCTCCCTTAATTATAATATGGAAATTATAACTTAATATGGATTAAAGGTTATACCGCCTTAATGTCTCGTTTTATTTATTTGACATAATGTGACACCGCCTATATGGCCGATTTTTGTGTGACAGGTGATTACCGCCTGTATGGCTGGTTTATGGATAAATAATAACATTGTCTTTATGGCTGGTTGGACTTAATGAAAATCTGACTTAATTAGGATAGCGCCTATATGGTCGGTTGGTAGTATCATTGATATTTCTATATTATAATAAGGGAGATTTCTAAATTAGAATTAGTAAAAGTGGATCCCCTAACCCCAGTATTTTCTTTTTATTCTAGGGAAGTGATGAAACACAATATTTACGAGTTTAATAATTGATTTTCTAATATATTGGGTAATATATTAGGCTTGTTTTTTGAGTCTTGATCTTAATGCTTCCCGTTGTCTTATCACCAATAGGATTGATTTGGTAAAATTAAAATGAACTTGACAAATGGATTTTAGGTTTAGCCTTAGACTCAATAGTTCACGATCTCACTTAAGGATTAGATACCCCTTAATAGATTTCCTTTCATGATAGACATATACCTGTCGGGCGGGGGTAGCCATAATTGGAACTTGATCTTAATGAATCCAGGTAACTTGGTTAACATAGTCATATGATTAATTAGGTTATATTGGGTATTTGCATCTGACCATCGACAGAGGCTTTTGTATATCTTCGTGTTCCAGGTTAGCAAACTAATTTATTACACATATATAAGAGAATCAATTCATCTTTAGAATAATATTGTGTGGAGTCACAACCCTAGATGTTTGAGTCTTTTGTTTATTTTCCTTAGTATTTTCTTTTGTCTTTTATTTATTTAGCAAATACACATTCAACCAACCAATCTGCAATCATTCTCTTCTCCCTCTAATTAGATACCTGTAAATAAATAGAATCCATAATTAATAACAACAGTGGGAATTAAGTCCTCGTGGGATCGGTATTTTTATACTGCTTGAGCGATACGTGCGCTTGCATTATACGTGTGTGATCACGCCAATCAAGTTTTTGGTGCTGTTGCCGGGGATTTATTTTTCTTGATTTATTAATTTTGATGCTATCTAATTTACTTGTATCTAATTTTCTTTATTTTTATTTGTAATTTTTATTTCCTTCTTTTATTTTTTCAGGTGGTTGACATGGATCTTCATTGGGTGATAAAAGAATTACGAGCTTTACGAGGTGAAGATACACCTCAAATCAGAGAGCAGCAGTCTGATTTTTTGAGGCCTGTTATCTTGCCCAACAACTATAACTGGATGTCGGAGACAATCAATACAACATTTGTTCAACCATATCATAACGCAATGAGGAGATGTGAGATATGTGATGGTAACCACCCGAGCATAAACCACTACTACAATTCAGGGTGGCAGAGTTATCAGAATCCTTCAAGGTACGAAGAACCATCATAGTTCATTGAACCATCTTCTCCATCTTATCTACCATCTACCTATGATCTTCATCAAGCATCAGAACCATCAGAGGAAGATAAGATAATTGACATGCTCGCAGATTGATTCAAGAAACAAGCAGAAAAGTTGGATGCAATGGCTGACATGTTTCAGAGCCAATAGAAAACCTTCAGAGTCAAACAGAATCCATACAAAGAATGACAGATCAAGTAAGATAATTAACGAAAAACCAGAGCTACGCACCTCACATAGCATTTTCAGATGATACTCAACCAGCCTTTGAATTTCACAATGACACCTTAACAGAGGAAGAGGATGAACCTGACTTAAAACGGATACCGCCAGACTGGTCGGTTGATAAATTTATTTTGGTACAGCCTTTATGGCTGGATTATGGACAAATATTACCGCCTATATGGCTGGTTGGACTTAATTGGACTTAATCAGGATACCGCCAGATTGGTCGGTTGGTTAAATAATATCACAAGTTTATATATTATTTTATGGGAGATATCTAAATTAGTAGTAGTAAAAGTAATTCCTTTTACCTTAGCATTTTATTTTATTGCAATTTACTTTTCAGTATTTACTTTTCAGCATTTTTATTTTATGTCTTTTACCTTTCAGTTATTAGTCCTAGTTATGTGTTGTAACTAAATAGTTATCTCGGGTTGTGATAAATTTCAATATCACCAGTTTATAAGGGTTAGATTATAGTTTGGGTAATATAATGATTTATTTATTGAGTCTTAATCTTAATGCTTTTTATTAACCAATCACTAATAAAATTGATTAGGTAAACTTAAAATGAACTAGACATAGAGATTTTAAGTTTAAAACCTTAGACTCAATAGCCCCGATCTTCCTTGAGGATAGATAACCCTTTAATAGATTTCCTTACAGGATAGGAATATACCTGTCGGGCGAGGGTAGCCATAATTGGAACTTAATCTTAATGAATCCAGATAATGTGGTTGACATAGGAATATGGTTCAATTGGGTTATACTGGGTATTTGTGTCTGACCATCGACAGATGCTTTCGCATAATTTCGTGTTCCAGGTTAATAAATCATTGTATTTCCTAACTATAAAATAATCACTTCAT
Source organism: Zanthoxylum bungeanum (assembly GCA_019454045.1). NCBI lineage: Eukaryota > Viridiplantae > Streptophyta > Magnoliopsida > Sapindales > Rutaceae > Zanthoxylum > Zanthoxylum bungeanum. Next base: position 22,593 of record SKCR01040792.1, read on the forward strand.
CTTTATAATGATATTGGAATAAATCACAACCCTAGATTTTTGTGTCTTTTGTATTTTCTTTAGTATTTTCTTTTGTCTTTTTATTATTATTTATTTAGCAACGCCACAATCAACCAATCAATCAAACATCTCTCTCATCTCCATTTAATTAGATATTTGTAAATAAATAGATTCAACAATTAATAACAACAGTAGGAATTAAGTCCTCGTGGGATCGATATTTTTATACTACTTGAACGATACGTGCGCTTGCGTTATACGTGTGTGTTTACGCCGGTCAAGTGCATTGTTTCAGGTATGTCTGAACAACTTATTAAAATGGTCAATCATGCTGACCCTTTCATTGCTTTACTAGGTAGGCTAGGCACGTTGGAAGAGATATTCACAGTTGCGTCATGGGTAAATTTGAACATCCACCAGAAACCAATTGGACTACTTAACGTGGATGGATTTTGCGATTTCCTTTTTGTATTTCTTGCAATGCCAACAACATTGGGTTTCTCTCGAAACCGGTGAAGGATATATTTCTAACAGCAAGAAAGGTAGAAGAATTACTCGATCAACTCTTAGCCTATGAACCAAAAGTCGACCCCATTGCTTCCAAGTTGAACTGGTCTGATAGCGATCATGGTAAGAAGTGCAAATTGGACTTAGATCTTAATCGGTAACTTTTAGTTGTAGCTGCGATTGTCAAATCTGCGCTAACCAGGTGATATATTCTATATTCTTTTTCAGAAATTGGGGACAATGTCTAGATTAGGTTTGGGGGATGGAATATTTGACTTGCGTATTTTTTTTTGTTATTTTGTGTATTTTTGTCAAATTTGAAAAAAAAATTTGTTTTTGTTTAAAATTTTTGACTAATCAAGCGAAATTGTTGTTTTGAGATAGCTGAGTAAGGAATTTTCATTCCTGAGACGTATCTTAAACTCATTCATAACAAGTTAATTTTTATTTATTTCCTTTTGAATTATTTAATTTGTTAATTCTCCATAATATTGATTAAATTTGACCTTCATATGATCATTCGACAGGTATTATCAAAATACACGGTAACATATGAACATATGTGTAAAAGAAAATTTTGTAATATTCAGTTCTCTGGTTTATTAGAGGAAGCACACAAAGGCAGTGAAAGGTGTTTTTATTTCAAAAAAAATAAAATTTGAGAATAAAAAATGACCAAGCTTCTACTTAGTAACCGGGCGTCTTGCCTGACCAACAATAACTGTTCGCGTCAAACGGTATGGCTTGAGTTAGTTATTTAATAACAAGTTTCTACTTAGTAACCAGACGTCTTGCCTCAGTAAACAGTGATTGTTCGTGTCAAATGGTAGAGCTTAGCTAGTTTAATTAAGGTTTTACTCAGTAACCGAATATCTTGCCTCAGTAAGTAGTGATCGTTCGCGTCAAGCGGTAAAGCTCGAAAATAAAAAAATAATTTGCTTATTATAAACTTTCATTGCCAAAAGGTGTGAACTCGAACAAAACTTTAGGACAAAAATATTACTCTCTTTTCAACTTCACTTGTGAATATTGTGGGTACAATGGATTGTTTAATACCTTGTTAATGGTGTATATGGAGAATAGTAAAAAGCATATGAGAATTTTCTTATTTGGTAATTTAGAAAGAAAGAAAACAAATACTAACTTGGATAAGAAGTTTCACTTGTTTAGTCACTAACTTGTTTATTCTATTTTCTCTTGTCTTTTTGCTTTTGTGTGCATTAGTTTGACGTTTGTGGGTATCATCATGTAAGCCCTCACGAGACTACAACTCGTCCACTAGGGACACCTAGGGGTTAAAGGCTTGTTGCATACGTTAAATGCCACTGTGATCCCTACGAAAGTGGCTTAGTTTAATTTTATTTTTAAAGTTGTTTATTTTTATTTTGTTGTTTTGCTCGAGGACTGGCAAAATGTTAGTTTTTGGGGTGTGATGAGCGGCAAATATATCATATTTACCGCCCCTTTTACGTAATATTTTATTTAGTTTCTCATGTTTTATTAACGTTTCGATGTGTTTTTAATTATTTTACAGATAAAATAAAATTAGGACTGACCGGTGTAATCACACGTGTGTATAACGCAAGCGCACGTATCGTTCAAGTAGTATAAAAATTATCGATCCCACGAGGACTTAATACCTAAGCTATTAATTTTTGAAGTCAAATTTTTACGAGTATCTAATGGATTTATTGATGATTGGGTGGTGATTTTTAAACTTAAAATAAGTAAATAAAAATGACGTGAAAAGAAGTTAAGGAAAATTCAAATTTATAAAACTATCCAGGGTTGTGAATTCTTCCAATATCTTTTAAAAGATGAAGTGGTTTTTTCACGTTTGTGCATTATATTGGTTTATTAACATGGAACACGAAATATGTAAAAGCCTCTTCTGATGGCAGATACAAATACCCAGTGTAACCCATTAATCATTTCCGATGTCAACCAAGTTACCTGAATTCATTAAGATTAAGTTCCAATTATGGTTACCCCCGCCCGACATGTATATTCCTATCATGTAAGGAAATCTATTAAAGGGTTATCTATCCTTAAGGAAGATCGTGGGTTATGAAGTCTAGGGTCTTAAACCTAAAATCCATTTTCCAAGTTTATTTTAAGTTTACCAAATCAATCTTATTAGTGGCCAGTTAACAAGACGCATTAAGCTTAAGACTTAATAAGTAAACCTTTATATTACCCAAACTATAAAATAACCCCTTATAACCTGGTGATATTTGAATTCATCACAACCCCAGATAAGGGACTTAGTTATGACACATATCTAAGGCTAATAAAAGCTTAAATAAAATAAAAGACATAAAGTAAATACTGAAAATTAAATAAAGTAAATGCTGAAAATTAAAAGTATAAAAGTAGAATAAAAGAAAATGGTGGGGTTAGAGGATCATCTTTTAATATTTCAAAATTAGAAATCTCTCTTATTCTCAATATTTACCGATTAATTTACCAGACCATAAAGGCGGTAATTTCATTTGTCTCAATTAAATCCAATCAACCATATAGGCGGAAACTACGTCTGAAATGAAAAACCGACCATATAGGCGGTAAATAAGGTTGTCACCTAAACAGGCCATATAAGCGGTAATTAATTAATCCAAATTTTAATTAAAATAAGGGAGATTAATCTAATTTATTATATTAAAAGTCTTACCTCTTCACCCCAGCAGAATGAGATTACATGCTCATGCTTTAAAAGAAAACACACAAAATTTTATTAATTAAAAAGAAAATACAAGAAAGCTTAAATAAATATACAAGACACATTCCTATAGGTTTTCATGAAGAAATTCCTAAAAAAAAAAAGCATGAAAAAATTACAAAGTTTGGCTTGAATTTATAAGCAATAAAGGCTTCCACCAATTTCTCCACCAAACATTCCACCAAATATGCCACCAAACACTCCACCAAATATGCAAGCATGTTTGGTGGAAGTTTGACAATATTAATTTTTTTAATTTTATTTTTTTATTTTGAAAATGACTATAGTAATTACACAAAAATACTATATTATTCATCAATTTCAGCCTTCCAAACTTTATAATTCGAAGATATTTAAATCTTTAGAGTTGTAGATCTTTGTGTCTTCTTTAATCTGGCACTTTAATCAGCTTAATCGGATATCGGATGAACAAGTTATGGCCAAAATACCAAACTTGCGCAAAACTAGAATTTAGGACTGCACTTCGTGATGCATATAGTAAATTTCCGTTTTCGCCATTTTTTTGCTCCGAATTTCATCATTTTAGCCCCGAGTTGATTCTATTAAGTCCCAATACTTTATTTATCTTAAAAACACATAAAAATACATCAAAACGTTCATCAAACCCGAGAAACTAAACAAAATATTAGGTAAAATGGGCGATAAATATTGATATATTTTCCGCTCATCACCCCCCCAAACCTAACATTCTGCTAGTCCTCGAGCAAAACAACAAAATAAAATACAATAAATAATTAAAATTAAACTAAGCCACTTTCTTAGGGATCACGGTTGCATTTAGCATATGCAACAAGCTTTTAAACCCCTAGATGTCCCTAGTGGACGAGTTGTAGTCTCGTGAGGGTTTACAGCGACGATACCCACAAACGTCTTATAAAAGTAAAAAAAAAAATAGTAAAACTAATGCACAAAAAAGCAAAAAGACCAGAGAAAAGTGAATAAAGAAGTTAATGACTAAACATGTGAAACTTCTTATCCAAGTTACTAGTTATTTTCTTTCTTTCTAAATTACCAAATAAGTGAATTCTCCTATGCTTTTTACCATTCTCCATATACACAATTAACAAGGTATTAATCAATCCATTGTGCCCACAATATTCACAAGTGTAGTTGAAAAGAGAGTAATATTTTTGTCCTAGAATTTTGTTAGAGTTCACACCTTTTGGCAATGAAATTTTATTTACAACAATAAGCAAATTATTTTTTTTTTGTTTTTCGAGCTTTACCGTTTGATGCGAACGATCACTGCTTACTGAGGCAAGATGTCCAGTTACTGAGTAAAACTTTTATTAAACTAGCTAGGCTCTACCATTTGACACAAACAATCACTGCTTACTGAGGCAAGATGTCTGGTACTAAGTAGAAGCTTTTTATTAACAAAACAACTCAAGCCATACCATTTGACGCGAACAGTCATTGCTGATTAGGCAAGACGCCCGGTTACTAATTAAAAACTTGGTCAGTTTTTATTCTCTTTTTTTTTTCTGAAATAAAAACACTTTTCAATGTCTTTTGGGTGTTTCCTCCAATAAACCAAAGAGCTGAATATTATAAGATTTTCAAATACATTTCATGGCTGTATGTTACCATGCATGTTGATAATACCTGTCAGCTGAACATATGAAGATCTAATTTAGTCAGTATTATGGAGAATTCAAAAATTAAATAATTCAAAAGGAAATAAACAAAAATTAACTTGTTACGAAATAGGTTGAGATACGTCTCAGGAGTGGAAATTCCTTACACAGCTATCTCACACAAATTTCACTTGATTAATCAAATTAAAAACACAAAAACACAAAATATTTTTTAATTTTTGTAAAATTTTTTATTTTTTATTTTTTTCGAAAATTTTTGACTAAAAATAACACAATAAAATCAATGTACTAGTCAACTATTCCCCTCCCCCAAAACTAAATGAGACATTGTTGTGGGACATAGGAGCTGGGCGACGCATGCTGTCCCGGGCTCGCGGCCCGGTTGGGAGTACGGAGTAGCCCACGGGGGACTAAACCAGAGAATAATGGAGTCGCCACCCGGTGTGAACCGGGACAAAGATTTAAGGCCGCACTCACCCCTCGCAAGGGAATACCTCAAACCGTTGGGTTCGGAATGGTCCCTTACTTATGCCACTTGTAATAAAATGATTTGTGCAATAATCTAACCAAGCCTAAGCAACATATTTCCAAAAACAATTTCACTCTTAAGTTCGCATGCATAAAATAAACCATTATAACGACAATATCATACAATAATCTCATGACATACCTCAATTATATAAAGCGTGAAATAAAGAATAAAACTAAACATAATGCAAATTCCAAATGCAAAACAAAACGATTAATCATGCTTGAAAATAAACAACCAAATAGGCTAAATCATGCCGGAAAACCAAGTAACATACTAATGACCTAATCATGCTTGAATACCATCTTATGAACACATCAAACAGATAGACGCAGGTATACAAATAATATGATTGATTACATGATATAAGAGAAATCACCTAAGAAACAATTATCATGACATTTGATGAAAATGACTCAATTCAGTGTATTCGCGTTCGTGTAGCGTTCGTAAACGCGTTCGAACGGTAAACAGAAGGTTCGCGTTTGTATAGTGTTTGATAACGTGTTCGAACGGGAACAGACAAAAAACATGCGTTCGTGCGGCATTCGAACGGGGTTACAGCAGTGACCTCCAAAATGCAGTGAACAACATCACACATACATGAACAGATGAATAGAATATTTCGTAATACATGCATATTTATCTACTCAAGGGCCACAACATGCATTTTAACATAATAATCATGCGAACAGTACTCAATAAATAAAAAAAATAAAACTGAAAACGAGTGTGAAAAATACCCTCAGGTCTAACCTTTTTTGCCGACTTTCGGACTTGCGTTTCACGGAGATCAGAAGGGTTAAAGCTCCTCAACTTCTCCGGTTCACTGGTTTAGCGTCTTAACTCACTGTTTTGCTATTTTGCTTGCTGTTTGACCTCTGTTTTACTGTTGTTTCCTCTGTATTTTCTGCTTATTGTTTCAGGTCTTCAAAGCTACTATTTTGGGTGGTTTCGGGGACTGTTTTAGGCCGTTTCAAGGTGCAGTATTTGGTCACTGTTTTGAGCAGTTTTCTGGGTTGTTTTGAAGGTCTGTTTGGCATGAATCACTGGCAGTGGAGGAGGGTTATTCTCGGCAGTGAAGGGGGTGTGCAGTGGGTAGTTTGGGCGTGGACTACTAGTAGGTTTAAGGCTGTGTTTTGGTGTGAGTTTGAGGGGGATTTTGGGGCTGTTTGTGAGGCATTTCATGGTCTGTTTAGTTGGCGTGTGTTGAGTGGCTATTAGTGTGGTAAGGCTTAGGTTTAGTCGACAATTTGGCCAGTGTGTGAGCTGTGTTTAGGGTTAGGACCGAGAGCCGTGAGGAGACATGCAAGGGATGTGAGGGGCTGTTGGTGTGTTGGTACAGTGGCTACTCGTGGGCTTTGTTAATTGTTTGTTTGCGTGAGTGGAAGGTGAGGTCAGGGGGGCAATGACTTGGCTTCGTGAATATTTGTGAGTGTGGGCAGATGCGAGGCTGGTCAGAGGGCTAATGTGCGCGGTAATTTAAGGGTTTTGTTTGTTGGGTACTAGGGGCTGTTTGAGTGTGGATGGCGTGAGGCAGGTTTGTTGAGGGGCAGGTAGGCTATTAAGGTTATTGATGAGGGTTCATTTGTGAGGGTGTCATGTGGTCAGTTTGTGTGAGGGGAGGTGCTTTACGTGGTGTAGTTTGTGAGTGCATGGAGAAGAGGCTGAGGTGCGTTAAGGAGCAGGCTGGTTTGATGAGTTTGAAGCGGTGGAGTGAAGGCTGTGGGGGCTGCCGAGTGTGTTGTATGTGGAGAGAGTAGGTGTAGGCATTGCATTTTGCATGTGAAACCCGATGATGAGTCTCAATTGAAGGCACTACCTTTTAAATCGCGGAAGCCGCGAGAAACGGACGTCGTAAGGGAGGAGTCAAGAATTGACTCATATCGGATTAGGTTCACTGGTTTAGCTTCGGGTTACTTGTTGGCTTTCCGTTCTAAAAATTATTCCCGGCCCAAAAACACCCCCCAATCACTTAACCTTGGCCCAAAATCCCCGCAAGCCCCTTTGCCTTGACCCAAAACCCTGCAAGCCCACACACCTTGTCCACACAAACCAAACCCATCAACCAAAGGCCCACACGCCCACTTTACCTAATACACACCCAAATTAAATAAAATATTAAGTTAAATATTAATTAGATAATGTAATTAAATAAAATATTAATTAAATCATTTACCAAATTAAATAAAACACAAAAATATAATCATGCCTAATTTAAACAAATCAAATATGTTATATACCTAAATTAAAAAGATGTTATGCCTAATTAAATCAATCCTAACCAATTAAAAAATATTGTATTCCTAAACCAACACAAATTAAATATTCAAAACTTCCTAATCTAAACCAATCTTGTCTCCATTAAATCTTTGACTTTCCTTGCTCAATACCAAATCAAATCCTTGCTCTTATGCCAAATCCTATTCCTTGTGAGACAAGGAGGAGCCCTAGCCATTCTCTATATAAACAACCCATCACCAAGCTTTCATGACTCCACTCTCTCTAGTCCACGCCCATACACACACAAGAACTCCTCTCATTCACGTTTTTGACACAAAGAGAAGCATTAGAACCCACGCCAATCACAAGAAAAAGAAGCAAAATATTTCTCTTCTCCTCATTCACTCTTAGCAGAAAATTACAGACCCTATAAGCCCCTCCATTACCGAAATTTAGCCATCAAAAACAGCCCCTGAGTCACCTTAAAACAGCAGCCCAAATCCCCTTAAAACAGTCCCTAAAATAACCAAACCAGTGAGTAAAAACTGCACACTTAACCCTTAAATAATCACAAAAAAAAATCTACACATTAAGTCCCCTAAAATACTCAAAACCAGCCCCCTGAAACACAAAGGTAAGGCCTGAAACAGTGAGCAGGAAACACATCCGAAACAGCAGCAAAATGGAGCCAAAACAGTAGCTCGAGCGGCGAAACAGCAAAGTAAAGCGCAAACCAGTGAACCAGAAAAGTTGCGGTGCGATAGCCTTTCCGACGGCTGTGAAACGTGAGTCCGAAAGTCGACATAAAAGGTTAGACCTGAGGGTATTTTCCTCCTTCGTTTTCTGTTTTACCTTTATTATTCACTAAGTATTATTCGCATGATTGATATGTTAAAAATGCATGTTGTGGCCATTGAGTAGATAAATATGTATGTACCATGAAATATTGTATGTTGTGAACTTGGAATAGAATGAAGGATGTGTCAACTCTCGCGGTATATCGGATGGAAACCCGGACATAAATTATGTAGCCGAATCCGAATGGACGATAGTGCGGTCTGTACTCGGGATACAACTCCACGTACCGCTTGAGTAAATGGCACACTCTTTTGTTTTATGTTGCTTTGATTTAGTTATCTTTTGTCATTTGAATTCTGCATGTTACTTGTTTATGCATGATGCAATCGAGTGCATGGGCTTAGTAAGTGCGATGAAAGGTCCCCTAATTGGAGGGGTTAAAATCCTTTACCACGATGCTTCGCCGCACCGATTGATGTGTGTTCGGTTGAATGCAAGATATGTTCAATCGGACACACTAAGTTTGATATTACTGTCTTTAATTCTTTGTGTGCATGATGCAATTGAGTGCATGGGCTTAGTAAGTGCGATGAAAGGTCCCCTAATTGAAGGGGTTAAAATCCTTTACCACGACGCTTCGCCGCACCGATTGATGTGTGTTCGGTTGAATGCAAGATATGTTCAAACGGGCACACTAAGTTTGATATAGTTATCTTTGTCTTTGTACATATTGTAATGAAATGCGTATGGGCCTATTGTGTTGGATTAAAAGGTTCTCCATTTGGGGGAGGAAAAACCTAAGAGGCTACCTTTACCACGATATTCGCCATGTCTTTCATCTATTTGATTGCATCGTCTATTCCTGTCTTGGCTCGACCTATTGTCATTGGTGTACCCATATTCACATGCCCTTGGCCTCAAGCCATTAGCCACATCAAGCTTCATGCACCTGCTTATAAACCCTCAAAACCGCCACTATCTCCACACCAAATAAACCCTACTAAAGCCACGTAACAACCACCTAAGCCTCCACTGCCAACACGAATTGCACACAAGATTCACTTCACAGCCTGCCCCTTCACATTAAAAGCACTTCACCTGCCTTCAACCACCTTGGCCCCACGCTAAATCATCAATGCCACATAGCCAAACGTCCCTCACCACAAGTCACCCATCATCAATACACACTCACGCTACACATAAGTCCTTAGTGCATCACACACCCATTCGCCACTTCATCTTTCAGCCCCTACTCAGGTCTCACTTCCTTCAAACACTGCCATGCAGCCTTCCTTCAAACACTTCACAGCCTTCAAACCACGCACGTACTGCCCATTTAGTCCACGTAAGCCATATTCACGCCTGCCACAAATACAGCCTTCGACGCACAGCAACCATAGCCACACTGCCACGCAATCAGCAACACACCCTTCACTGCCCAGTTCTACGCCTCACTGCCCAGTTTAATCACCTTTCCACTACCTGAAACCGCGCCCTAAACGCCACTTATTAGTCTCGGCCCATACGTAAGGCCAACAACACCATTCATGCATGTATCACGAAATCCCATATGGTTATTCCTATCTTTGTATGCATCATAATGAAAAGCATGTTTATTCCATTGGTTGCATCATATACCTTAGTCTTGGTTTAACGTACTACAATTCATATACCTATGTCATGATGACTTTTGAGTATTATTTCTTGTGGTATATCGGATGGAAACCCAGACATAAATTCCGTAGCCGATTCCGAATGGACGGTAGTGCGGTCTGTACTTGGGATACAATTCACGTATCACTTGGAAAAGTGCTCACATGTATGCTTGTATGGTTAGTATGTATGCTTGTGTTTTCGTGAACATGATATGCTAATGAAGTTGTATGTTCGTTGTTACTTTGATGTATTTTCAAGCATGCAATCTTAGATGTGAGATATATGTGAATTTAGGTGTAAGTTTTATTTTATACATGTGAATTTAGAAGTATGATACTCTTGGAAATAATTGTTACTTAAGCTTGATTGATGATTATTACATAAATCCTTTCATTACAAGTGACATAAGTAAGGGACCATTCCGAACCCAATGGTTTGAGGTCTTCCCTTGCAAGGGGTGAGTGCGGCCTTAAATCTCATTTTCCCGGTTCACACCGGGTGGCGACTCAATTATTCTCCGGTTTAGTCCCATGTGGCTACTCCGTACTCCCAACTAGGCCGCGAGCCTAGGACAACATGCGTCGTCCAGTTTCTGTGTCCCACAGTCTGGCGACTCCACTGGGGATAGAGAATCGACCCCGAAATATTGTCATGTGATGTTTGGATTTATGTTTTAATTGACCGTGTCTATAATGGATAAAGTGGGGGTTTAATCAAAGCATTTTGAGGCTAGGTGATGGTTTGGTGTCTTCCTTCATTCACTACTACCTTTCTAGAAGGAAAAGCTGTGAAGGCACCTGGATAGCCATCTACTCGTAGCCTTTTGTGATGGACTAATTGGAGGACTCGTTGTTTATTCCTGACACCAAGCGATAGAGCCTAAGAGGCTTGGGTATTTAAGTGAGCCTCGCTCCACCTTCCTCTGGGGAATCTACATAGGAAATCCATTTGACAGTCCGTCCACACCATAGCTCATTGGCACGTACCTTAGTGTATAAAAAGGGTGCGCTCACTTGGTCGCTCGAACCCTTGAGTGGGGAGACCTAGTTGTGGGCTATCCTTCGCCGGTGAGAGCCTTTGTCTATACTCTTGCTAACCCACCCATAGACCGGGTTTGTATGGCTAACGTAACAATTATTCCTTGAGTATGTGCTTGCGGACTTGCTGGGCCATTTAAACTGGGGCGAGTTCGTACCTTATGACTATTAGGCCCAAAGCTTCTGAAATGCCGATGGGCCATTATGTAGAAGTTATTACGTTATGTTTGCATTATCTTTCTTCTATGCTTGTGTTGGGTTTGGATCCATTTGGACCATTTGTCATGGGATATGGGCTTGTTGGGCCATTTAAACTGGGACAAGAACGTATTTCATGACGATTGGGCCAAAGGCTTCTAAGTGTTGATGGGCCACTTGTGCTTGTGTTCGGAACATTACCATTTGGATTTAGTTGAGCTCCTTGTCATGAGATGTGAACTCGTTGGGCCATTTAAACTGGGATGGGTCCACTCCTATGACAATTAGCCCGAAAGATTCTAAAATGATAACGGGCCGATTTGTTTGAAGATTTTAATTGATTTAGTATGTTATATATGTTACATGCACCTCATACACCTCATTCATACATATATCATGTTAACACCATCTATGTCTCAAAAAGACATCATAGATACCATTTGGGTTAGAGAAGGGACAAGACTCACTAAAAGAACAAGTATGAGTGAATCCGATAATGAGGTGTCCCGTATGGATCAGTTAGAGAACGGTCTCGCCAAGATCACTGAACAGTTGCAAGCTTTGACTACTGCTATGGCTGGTATAGCTGGGTCTCGTGCCGGGGTTAATTCTGGGGATGTGAGGCAAGAGGAATCTCCGAACAGATTGGGGGATGATACCCCCGCTTTTGATGATGATATGGCAGAGTATGCAGCAGGCAGAGTATCTGGGTCTCAGGCAGAGTTACAGAAACTTCGGGATCAGGTTGAGTCGGTTACCCGCAAGATGAGGGGTAAGAATGAGGATTTGCAGGATTATGACACACTGACTTTTGAGGAACAGTTGCCGGCACAGTTCAAGATGCCTGATATGGCTAAGTTTAACGGGAATGGGGATCCAAGGGTGCATCTCCGACAGTTTGTATCAGTCATGAGTTCAGTTGGCTTATCTCAGCGCCAAGTGCAGAAAATGTTTGGAATGTCACTTGAACGAGCTCCCGTGGTGTGGTACCACAGTTTGGAGAAGAAAGTGAAGGAAGGTTGGAGGGAGTTGGCTGATGCCTTCCTAAAACATTATGTCACTGACCTAGAGATTGATCTGTCATTCCGTGATCTAGAGAATGTTAAGCAAAGCGGAGGAGAGTTTTAAGGAGTATGTGGACCGTTGGAGGGGTCAGTTATTGAAGATGCAGACTAGGCCTTCGGAGAAGGATCAGATTAAGATGATTATCAAGGGCACCAAGCCCTCCATTTACAGCAAGTTGAGGAGGATGACCTCCATGATTGCAGACTTTCGGCAGTTGAGGGAAACTGTCATGGATATTGAGGAAGAAGAGGCCGAGAATAGAAAATTCTATGGTCTGAACAGGAGGCCCATTGGGGCAACATCGGGAGCAAAGCCCGTTTCTGCTGAGATTGCCGCTATCCGGAACCGGCAGTTTTCCAACTTGGGAAGGTCCCTGTCCAAGGTGCTAGAGAAACTGAAGAGGCAAGGGCTCTTAAAACCCTTGGAAGCCAAACCATTACCCAATCCCCTACCATCACATTATAACCTAAGCCTTTACTGTCACTTTCACCAACAAAAGTGCCATGACACTGACAATTGCGCCCGACTCCGCCATTAAATCCAAGACCTGATAGACTCCAAGAAAATACCTGACCCAGAAACAGAACAGCCTGACCCAACAGAAACCCCTTACCCAATTACCGCGTCGTACCACCACCAGCCTATATGATCAATTCTGGCCTCCCAGAAGACCTTGTCCTAAAATCCTTCCACCCTCAAGCCTTTTGCCTTGGAATCTTGGATAGTACTAGTGAAGATGAGACTGAGAAGGGGAAAAGCTTTTGGCTTGATTTCTCTAGCAGTGATGAGGAAGAAGTAAGGGGAATGACGCGCAGCGGAGGTCCAACGAGCGACCTTGGAGCTAAACATGCGGATAAAATTTAACGAAATACTGATTCCCTTCCGACAACCATTTCCCGCAATATCCTTAACTAAAAAGGTAGTGCCACCAACTGAGACTCATCATCGGGTTTCACATGCAAAAATGCAATGCCTACAATTGTCTCTAATGTCTTAAAAAGTATAAGATGAGTTTAAAAGATAGTACCTGATTAGCTGAAATTCTACACTAGAACGGAAATTAAAGGTTAAGATCCAGATTTATTCGACGCTTCTTACCATGATTGTCTTTAGACCATTTTATCTTGGAAAGGACATGGTCAATTCGTGGTTCAAAGGATAAGATTTGGTCTATTAAATCCTGGGCAGTTCTGGCAGTGAAGAGGAGTTATTTTAGAGGTTTTGACACAAATCTATTTCTCCGAGCATCCTCAAGAAATACACAAAGAAAATCATAAAATCCATCAGCGTTAAGCAGTCCAATCGGTTTCTGGTGTATGTTCAATTTCGCCCAAGATACCATTGTAAAAATTTCCTCCAATGTATCGAAGCCATGTGGCAAAGCAATAAAAGCATCAGCATGGTTAATCATTTCTACCAGTCATTCGGACATACATGGCACGATAAGTTCCTCTCTGTTTGATGGTCCTATAAGATTTGCCTCCGCCAGGGGTTTTGGGATGATTCCAAAAACTTGACAACCTCATTCCTGTACGACCTTTGAAACGATCTTCATTAGTCCAAGATTGCCACCGCTTTATATTAAGTGCATATTCCTTTCAGCTAAGACTCGACCCAATTCTTGTGCTACTGCTACATATTGTGGCTTAGTGCCAACACTTGTACCACAAAAGACACAGATATTTACAACTCGTCTTCTTGAAGTGGCTTCCATTTTATGTATGTTTCTTTTCTTAAAATTTGGATGCCTTCAAAAGTGCAATGATGAGTTGAATTTATAACACCTGAAAAAGGTGAGTAAAAAATAGCACTAGTACCTGCTAAATGATAATTATTAGTTAACAAGTAATATGAATCGTGGTAGTCAAAAAGGTCTGGATCCTGTCGGAGAAAATAAAATAAAATATCAAAACAAATCACAATTATTAGGAAAAGACAAAGAGATATAATATTTACAATAATTTACAGCTTGATTGACGTCTATGCGTCAGGGACAAGCTTCCCATCCAATTTTCTTATAAATTAGCAGACAATGTCTTTTTGATTCAGATTCCCAAGACTTAACTGTTGTCTTTCTTTTTGGAATTGTGTATGTAATTTACGGATGGCTATATGAACATATCCAATGGGATGCGTCTCAACAGTCGAAGATATATCATCTAAAGACTCCTTACTCAAGCCATCCCTAATGAATTTAATTTTATCTTCGCGATTATCAGACACCATTCCTAAAGAACGACAACAAGTACTGCAATTCCAGCGTTCACATTTGTAACAAACCCCCATTTGCTTAGCTCCACGTTTCTTTACATAGGTGCTTCTTCCAAAACCAGACAAATAAGAATTACAAGAATCAGAATACTCACCTACTAATCGGACCCGTGCTTCGATTACCCAACGAATGTCATTAGGAATACCTTTGATCATCAGAAGTCTCATCTGTTCCAAGCGAGTTTTGTAGACTTTCATCAGAGAATTTTGAGGGAGAGAAGGAAATTGCTTGTGAAGATTTGCGAGAGCTTCTTTCATCTTGAAATGACTTCACCTGCAAAAACTAACACATAAAAAAAACACACCAAATCACAATATATACACAAATTGCATGGGTTGCCTCCCAACTAGCGCTAAGTTTAACGTCGTCAGCTAGACGTGACTGCCCGAACGTTATGCTGGATCTCAAAGTGTGACACTTTCTTTTTGTCGCTCAAATGATTCTCCCTAATAGTGCTTGACACGCTGGCTGTTAACTTTGAATGTGTTGTTGGACTTGGGGTTGTATATCTTAACAACTCCGTATGGTAACACCTGACTAATCACAAATGGACCTGACCACTTTGATTTCAGCTTTCCAGGAAAAAGTTTCAGCCGTGAATCATATAACAACACCTGTTGTCCTGGCTCCAATTGTCTGCGCACTATTTTTTTATCATGCCATCTCTTAGTCTTTTCCTGGTATAGTTTGGCATTTTCATAAGCCTGTAAGTGAAATTTCTCCAATTCGTTGAGTTGGTGAAGTCTTTTCTCTTCTGTAGCTTGTGGACCAAGATTCAACTTCTTTAGTGCCCAGTACGCCTTGTGTTCAAGTTCAACTAGCAGATGGCATGCTTTTCCATACACCATTTGATATGGGATATATCAATAGGTGTCTTGTAAGCTGTCTGGTATGCCCATAATGCGTCATCTAGTTTTTCAGACCAATTCTTCCTTGTTGATCCAAAGGTTCCTTCCAAGATTCTTTTGATCTCCCTGTTTGAAACTTCAACTTGCCCATTTGACTGTGGATGGTAAGTAGTGGCAACTTTATTAGTAACTCCATATTTGGATATGAGTGCATCAAAGTATTTGTTGTAGAAATGTGTGCCACCATCGCTGATGATTGCCCGAGGTGTTCCGAAGCGAGTGAAAATATTCTTTTTAAGGAATTTGATCACCACTTTAGAATAATTTGATGGAAGTGCAATTGCTTCAACCCATTTGGAGACGTAGTCTACTGCAACCAGTATGTACATGTTTCTGAATGATGGAACAAAGGGTCCGATAAAATCAATCCCTTACACATCAAATATCTCCACTTCCAAAATATTTTGCAAAGGTACTTCATTTCTCTTGGAAATATTTCTCATTCTCTGGCACCTGTCATATTGAAGAGCGAATAGATAAGCATCTTTAAAAAAAGTGGGCC
The DNA here is from genome assembly GCA_019454045.1 of Zanthoxylum bungeanum. Classification (NCBI taxonomy): domain Eukaryota; kingdom Viridiplantae; phylum Streptophyta; class Magnoliopsida; order Sapindales; family Rutaceae; genus Zanthoxylum; species Zanthoxylum bungeanum. The sequence continues at coordinate 38,626 of SKCR01040792.1, forward strand.
AAAACAAACTTGATTGTAGGACTTTGGCGGCAGTTTTGTTTCCACTGAAGTGTCTGCCATATGGTGATGAATGACAATGTTGCAAGACACTGTTGACCTCCTCATGTGGAATACACCATCTCAGTAATTGATCAGTACAGCGTTTGAACATGTACGGCTCATCCCAGACATAGTGCTTGACTTCTTTGTGTTGGTTTCTATTAAGGTCCCAAGATCAATAATAAGCATGAAATATGTGCGAATACAAATCAAAGAAGTCGTTGAATACTTACATCGAGCGGTTGAGCGACGCTGGAGGCAACAAAACTCAAACTTTCTGCCTTGGGACTGCTCGACAGTGAGCTGAATTCCCTCACTGGTTTCAGCCTTCATCAACAAGAAACCAAGCTCCAAGTTTCGTCATTTGATTCCCGACTCATAGGTGGACTTCCCTATCACCTTCGCATGTCTCGTAAGTGTGCTAGCACTTGTGATTTTGCCACAAAATCCCACTTGCTTCCCCTTCACTGCTAGGCATTTCCCAGAAAATGCAGTGAAGAATTTTGCCTCCTATAGGAGTGTGGATGAGAGGAAGAATGAGAGAAAAGAGAGAGTTGGTTGGTGTTGGATTTGTGTATACAATATATTTAATGAATTTCCAAATTCATTATTAATATTTTTCTTTACAAAAAGTCAAGTATTAATGCCAACCACCACATCCATCAACTCACATCAAGTCAATCAAGTTGTCAAGTCACATCACTGAAATTGACAAGTGATTTGACGTTTGATGCGACTAATGATTTGACGCTTGATATGACTTACGTGCCGCACTCGAATTCGAAATGCGAATGCGCTCGCAAATAATCTCGGGCTCGGGTTCGCTAATTCCAAATTAATGAATTTTTCGTTGCGTCGTAATTAAATGATTACGCCTAGCGAAGTCACTATTCACGTCGCTAACGAATTAATTCTAAATTAATTCGTTCGCCCGAATTAAAATCTAATTTTAATTCCGCGTCGAAATCCAATTTCGTTTAATATATCAAATATATTAATTTCTCGATTAATTCCAAATTAATCATTATCTCTCTTTAATAGATATTTTATCCCAGATAAAATATCTCCGCAATTAATCCCAGATTAATTTTCTCTCTTTTCTAATTAATCCCAGATTAATTTAGAGTGCGAGTCATACGTCATCAGTGAATCTTTGGGAAGCGACCCATGAGATCCCCGGATATGTTGGCAGTAAATTCGGTCGTCGGACTATCCGAACACGTAAGTACCTCGTACTACATTTATACCGAATTAAAAGACAAGGTTGGCCTCTAGCAAAGCGCCATGCCTACCCAATTCTCCGGAAATATCCTTACAGGAATAAATGATCTATATCAGGTGTAGTATACGTAGTATTGCGTATTTCTGTCCAGTATCGGATGATCACATGCGAGGCCTGGGCTGGTACAGTGTCTGCCCCGTACGAAGCATATATCGGATAACGAGCAACTAGTCTCTTTATTATCGGATAATAATGACCAAGTCATATTATCCCGACGGTTGCAACCTTTTAAGAGAACCAGTTCTCTATCCCTGCGCGATCATTAACTCCATATGACTGGAGTGACACTTCTGTCTTGACATCACACCCAACACACTACGATTCTCAATATACCCAGTATTGGCGTACACAGAACCTGTTAAAGCCCTGGATGAACGCAACCAAACTATATTGATTGTCGCAAGTGTTAGCGGTGCAAGTCTTAGGTTAAGACCAAATACACCTACCCTGATTTCGGATTTCCATAGACACATAGTCATACTACCAATGGAATTCTGAGGGGGTCTTATCCAGAGCGAAGCTGTTTCCCGTACCATCGGTAAAACACAACCTCCTATTACACTTGCATGAGTATCATATACCCAAATATATGAGAACTATGTCGTTGTGCCCTCACAACGCGCAAAAGTGTAATACTAGTCTTTTACGCATTCATCGATGTCCAATCTCGATAATGCTCTGACTAGGGATATTTAATGATTTATCGTTCATGGACTGATACTGTCTCATATCATTCTCAGTCCAGAAACAAATCATAGGGACCTCCTATCATTTATACATCTATGTGATCTAATCACAAATGATAAGAGTGCAATCTCCTTTGTCACATAGTTAATTTGTACAAAAACACCGTGATCTGTACAAATAGTGACGCTATCGGTCATAATTGTCCAACACTTTGAAGAACTTCTTTTGTTGCTGAGTTGTCCATTCCAACGGCCATTTTCCTGATACTATGTAGTTGACATAGTCAGCATACCAAGGGACTTCCTGTTGTTTAATGGCAAACAACTGTTTATCTGGAAATGTTTCTTTGAATGTCAGTTCTTTGCCAGCTGTTTCTCCATTCTCAAGCCTCGATAAGTGATCTGCCATTTGGTTCTCTGTCCATTTCCTGTCTCGAATCTCCACGTCAAATTCTTGCAGTAGAAGTATCCAACGGATCAATCTGGGTTTAACATCTTTCTTTGTGATCAGATATTTGATGGCTGAATGATCTATGTAGACCACCACTTTGGGACCCAGCAGACAAGAACAAAATTTATAAAACCGAACACAACTGCGAGCAACTCATTTTCAATGGTTGTGTAGTTGAGTTGAGCTTCATTCAGAGTTATGCTGGAGTAGTAAATGGCATGGAAGATCTTTCCTTTGCATTGTCCCAAAACTGCACCTACAGTAAAAATCACTAGCATCGCACATCACCTCAAATGGAAGGGTCCAGTCTGGTACTACTATGATGGGGGCAGAGACCAGCTTATGTTTTACGATCTCAAAAGCTTCCTAGCATTCTTTGGTGAAGTTAAAAGGCACATCTTTCTCTAGAAGATTGCAAAGAGGTTTTGCAATTTTTGAGAAGTCTTTGATAAATCTCCTGTAAAAGCCAGCATGTTCAAGAAAACTTCGAATTCATTTGACAGATGTGGGTGGAGGTAATTTTTCAATTGTCTCAATCTTTGCTTTGTCTACCTCGATTCCCTTTTGTGAGATTCGATGTCCAAGAAAAATGTCTTCATGAACCATTAAGTCACATTTCTCCCAGTTGAGTATCAGGTTGTTATCTTCGCATCTTTGTAACACATGTTCCAGATTTTGCAAGCAGTGGTCAAAAGAATCTCCAAACATATAGAAATCATCCATGAAAACCTCCATACTCTGCTCCAGCATGTCTGAGAATATGGCCATCATGCAACGTTGAAATGTGGCAGGTGCATTACATAATCCAAATGGCATTCTGCGGAAAACAAAAGTACCATAGGGATATGTAAAAGTGGTTTTCTCCTAATCTTCTGGGGCGATGGCAATATGATTGTACCCCGAATATCCATCCAGAAAGCAATAGTACTCATGTCCCGCCAGTTTGTCTAACATCTGATCAATGAATGGCAGCGGAAAATGGTCCTTCCTCGTTGCTTTATTCAGTTTTCTATAGTCCATGCATACTCTCCATCTAGTCACTGTTCTTGTTGGAATCAGCTCGTTCTTTTCATTTTTGACTACAGTAATTCCTCTTTTCTTTGGTACACACTACATAGGACTCACCCAGATGTTATCTGAGATAGGGTAAATGATGCCAGCATCTAACCATTTGATGATTTCTTTCTTCACGACCTCCTTCATGATTGGATTGAGTCCCTGTTGATGCTCCACTGTGGGTTTGTACTCATCATTTATCAGAATCTTGTGCATGTAAAATGATGGATTAATGCCTCGAATGTATGCTATAGTCCAGCCAATGGCTTTGTTGTGTTCCCATAATACTCTCAGCAACTTTTCTTCCTGCTCCAATGTTAGCGAAGAAGAAATAATCACAGGTAATTCAGAAGAATTTCCAAGAAATGCATACCTGAGATGGCTCGGCAGTAACTTCAGCTCCAGTTGTGGTGGTTCTTCAATCAAATGCTTGATTCGATCTTTCTTCGGGAGTTCCAGACTTTAAACTGGTGGTGTCGATTTGAAACGAAACGGCTTGTCAAGGTAGTTGATACAGTCCAGGATTTTAGCATATAGCTTGCTGTCAGTTACGTTGGTGATGCAAGCTTCAGGTGTATCCGTGGGATTTGGCTTAGTATCCTGAATGATACTATCAACAACGTCAATTCTGAAACATTCTTCTTCAGTTTCATCGTTAGGGAATTTCATGGCTTTGAAAACATTGAAGGTAACTTTTTGGTCCTAAACTTTCATGGTTAGTTCTCCTTTTTGTACATGAATCACAGTTCGTCCTGTAGCTAAAAATGGTCTCCCAAGGATAATAGGTACATATTTGTCTTCTTCCATGTCAAGGATAATGAAATCTGCTGGGAGAATGAGTTTATCGACTTTGACCAGCATATCTTCAACGACTCCTCTCAGAAATACGAGCATTCGATCAGCAAGTTGCAGAGAGAAAAAAGTAGGCATTGCTTCTCCAATTTGCAGTTTCATGTAAATAAAAAAAAGGCATTAAGTTAACACTTGCACCCAAATCACATAAAGCCTTACCGATTTAATGTTCTCCAATGGTGCATGGTACAGTAAAACTGCCAGGATCTTTCAACTTCGGGGGAAGTTTCATGTGAATGATGGCACTGTATTCTTCTGTTAATGCTACTGTCTCGTAATCTCCCAATCTTCATTTTCATGAAAGAATATCTTTCATGAATTTGACATAGCTGGGCATTTCTTCCAAGGTTTCTGCAAATGGAATGTTGATATGCAGCTGTTTGAAAACCTCCAAGAAACAAGCAAACAGCTTGTCCAGTTTGTTTTTCTGAAGACGCTGTGGAAAAGGTGGAGGTGGAGTGATTTGATCTTTTCCTTTGCTTCTTTTTCCTCCATATGTTGCTCTTCTTCTTTTGTAACTTCTTCAATGGATGCTTTGATTCCAACATCTTTGTTTATTTCAGTACCGCTTTTCAAAGTAATGGCTTGACATTATTCCTTCCCTCGGTTCCTTGGATTTGGTTCTGTGTTGCTGGGAAGATTCCCTGGCGGTCTGTAACTCTGAGCATTGGCCAGTTGTCCAATTTAATTCTCCTGTGCTTTAATGGAAGCACAATGGATTTGATTGAATGCTGCTTGGGCTTGAAACATATCATCGTATTTTGCTTCTTGCTTTTTGAACATCTCTGCAAACCATTCTTTCATTTATGGTTCTTTTTCATACTCCTAGCCTTTGTTCTGCTGTTGGAAGCCAGGTGGTGGATTATTCTTTTGCCCTGAATTGTTGCTCCATGAAAATTTGGGATGATTCCTTCACCCTGGGTTGTAGGTGTTGGAATATGGATTGTTCCCCTGTCTGTTGAAATTGTTGACATAGTTCACCGTCTCTTCTTGTTGAACTGGTTATGGTGCTCCTCCATATGGTGAACTTGTGGATCCGGAGATGTTTACAACTTGCGTGCTAAGTATTTCCAAACATTTGCATATCTGATCCAGCCAGGTATTCACTGCTGTATTGGCTCCAACTTCATAAATTCCTACAATTCTTTGAATCATGCTCCTATCTGTTGGCCACAACGAATTGTTGTTAGTCATTTCTTTGATTAAGTCCCATGCTTGATCTTCTCCTTTCACCATCAAAGCTCCTCCAACAGCAACATCAATTGTGGTTCTTGTTGGACAATTATGACCCATAACGTCACTATTTGTACAGATCATGCTGTTGTTGTACAAATTAACTATGTGACAAAGGAGATTGCTCTCTTATTATTTGTGATTAGATCACCAAGATGTATAAATGATAGGAGGTCTTTATGATTTGTTCCTGGATTGAGAATGATATGAGACAGTATCAATCCACGAAGGATAAATCATTAAATATCTATAGTCAGAGTATTATCGAGATTGGACATCGATAATGCGTAAAAGACTAGTGTTACACTTTTGCGCGTTGTGAGGGCATAACGGCATAGTTCTCATATATTTGAGTATAGGATACTCATGCAAGTGTAATAGGAGGTTATGTTTTACCGATGGTACGGGAAACAGCTTCGCTCTGGATAGACCCCCTCGGAATTCCATTGGTAGTATGACTATGTGTCTATGGAAGTTCGAAATCAAGGTAGGTGTATTTGGTCTTAACCTAAGACTTGCACCGCTAATACTTACGACAATCAATATACTTTGGTTTTGGTCCTCCAGGGCTTTAACCGGTTTCTGTGTACGCCTCTTCTGGTATATCGAGAATCGTAGTGTGTTGGGTGTGATGTCAAGACGGAAGTGTCACTCTAGTCACATGGAGATGATGGTCACGTAGGATACGGTACTAGTTCTCTTATGTACTGCAGTCATCGGGATAGAATTACAAGGTCAGGTTTATCCGATTATAGAGACTAGTTACCTGACATCTGACATATGCTTCGTACGGGACAGACACAATTCCAGCCCCAGGCCTAGCACGTGATCATCCGATACTAGATCGACATACGCAATACTACGTATTCTACGCCTGATATAGATCTTATATTCCTGTAAGGATTTTTCTCGAGAATTGGGTAGGCATGGCGCTTTGCTAGAAGCCAACCTTGTCTTGTAAATCGGTATAAACGTAGTACTAGGTACTTACGTGTTCGGATAGTCCGACGACCGCATTTACTGCCAACATATCTGGGGATCTCATGGGTAGCTTCCCAAAGATTCACCGATGACGTATGATTCGCAATTTTATTAATCTGGGATTAATTAGATGAGAGAGAAAATTAATTTGGGATTAATTACGGAGATATTTTATCTAGGATAAAATATCAATTAAAGAGAGATAACGATTAATTTGGAATTAATCGATAAAATAATATATTTGATATATTATAAGAAATTGGATTTCGACGCAGAATTAAAATTAGATTTTAATTCGGGCGAACGAGTTAATTTAGAATTAATTCGTTAGCGACGTGAATAGTGATTTCGCTAGGCGTAATCAATTAATTACGTCGCGACGAAAAATTCGTTAATTTGGAATTAGCGAACCCGAGCCTGGGATTTTTTGCGAGCGCATCGTATTTCACATTCGAGTGCGGCACGCAAGTCAAATCAAGTGTCAAATCATTACATCAAGCGTCAAATCATTAGTCACTTTGAGTGATGTGACAACTTTTCATTTGATTGATTGAGTGATGTAACTTGATGGAAGTTGATGGTGGAGTGTAATACACTCAAGTGTGATGGCATGATAGACATTTAATATATTTAAATGTTTGGTATTTTTTTTTTTATTTTGGAAATCAATTAATTGATTTTTTGAAAATAAAAAGTGGTATTATATACACACTTTTGGCCAACCATCACACAACTCACTCTCTCTCTTTTCTCTCCTTCTCTTTCACGCCCTTGGGGCTGCCATTTTCTCTCTTCTGGTTCTGTTACTGCCGAGAGCAAAGGGAAGTAAAAAGTCTTGATTTTGTTGCAAAATCAAGAGTGCTAGCACACTCCGAAGTCATGCGAATGTGATAGAGAAGTCCACCCATGAGCTTGGAATCATTTGACAAAGCTTGGAGCTTGATGAAGATGATTGAAGCCGAAAATGGAGGAGCCACTGCAGCTCACTACCGAGAGTAACAAAAGGCAAAAATCAGATTTTGTTCGTTGCCGCGTCGCTCAACCGATCGATGTGAGTATTCCGCAACTCCCTCGTTGTATTCGCACTTGTTTCATGCTTGTTAAATGATCTTTGGATGCTTAGAATATCCCAACAATGGTATCAGAGCAAGGTTGAGCATGAAAATATTTTAGGGTTAAAATTGGGTAAAATGAATTTGAGCATGATTTAATGAAATTGGATGATTTAGTATGCTTAAATGTGTTTTAATTGATGATTGATTGGATCAATTTGATGATATTATGTTTGGAACATTTTTCCCCAAATTTTATGGCTTGGCCGAGAGGTGAAGAACCCTAAATTGTCTTGGAATTTTGTTTTTTGATTCATTGGATGACTTGAAAACAATTGGGGATGTTGATTTAATGTTGATTTGGATTCAATTGGATTGATTTGATTTGGACATTAAAATCCCTATAAAGCCGAGACTTTGAGCATGAATATTGGGTTTGAGTTTTTGTTAAATTGTGTTGGACATGATTTAATGTTAATAAGCATGATTAATTGTACAAATTTGTGTTTTGAAATATTGATTTGGGTGATTAATTGTGTTATACACTTTAGGTAATTAAATTGTGAAATTGGATTTTGTAATTTAATTGATTGGGCCTATTTTGTAAAATTGGGCTTGAAATGTTGTAAATGGGCTTTTTAGGCTTGGTTGTACCAAGTTGGGTTTAGGCTAAATTGGTTGGATCCAATTGGGCCCAAAACCGCTTCCATAAAGCCCAAATGCGACTAATGGACCTTTAAAGTTTAATTGGGCCTAATGGGCCTAAATTGATTTCTGGGCTTATAGGGTTACTCCTTGATTGGACTTTAGTTATTGGGTTTGACCCGAGTTGACCAAAAGTCCACGCCTTAAGAAATTAATTAAAAGCCCATTGGACTTTAATTAAATTGACGTTGGACGTTAATCGGGCTTTGAGACCCGTAACGATTAAATTTGGAATTTAAATCGTAAAGGTTCGTTAAATAAAGTGTAGTATTTAATTTGGAATTAAATAGCGAGTTAGTATTAAATAAGAAATGAATTGGATTTAATTTTGTACTTTAATTTAATTCAAGAATTCGTACTTTGAGTACTTATTCGCAAAATGAGTTTGACTCGAGCAAAATCAAATCGTTGTTTGAACATTAGATGGTCACTAATTATCAGATTAATTAATTTGATTAGATTGATTGATAGCATGTTTGTGTGAATACATGGTTGTAATGCATGAATAATGTATATCGGATGGATATTAGATGGGTGGGGCAATTTTAGAAATTGTTGTAATAAATTTGGAATTTATTAATTGGACCTGCGTGTCCAGCCTTATTACCTCCTTATTCTTTGTATTCTCTTCTCACCTATTCCCCTCAATGTAAATGAGGTTTCTTTAGAAGTGTAGTGTAACGGGTAGAAGTAAATACTTGTGCTAGCGGGAGAGAGGAAATGGAGAGATTTGATCTAGGATCAATGTGTAAAGTATCCATCCACATATCATTATTAATTTATTTATACGCGCTTTATTATATATTTAGAATGCATGTTTAAGGGTGTATGATGATGAGACCTTAACAAATATAATAAATTGGTTGCCAATTTGCACTCGAAAAACCCTCAAATAATATTAAGCGTTTTTCCTTCCATTGAGTGATTCTTACTCAAGATCCGAGACTGGCATTGGCTTGTTGGCCAAAGTCAAGGCCTTTGTCCGTCGAGGATGTGTTTGAATAACGAGAGCTTTGTTCCATATCAGTGTCTTGTCCAAGTTGTGGTTTGTTGGCCAAAGTCAAGACCACTTCTTGTCCATCGACATTGATTACGAAGCTTTCCATGGTCAATGGGTCACGCTTAACTGGGATCACTAAGTTTGTTGTGCCAAAGCCAAGGCTTAGTTGATTCAGAGGAAAAAGGTTAGGCAATATATTGGATATATTGGCATATATAAGATATATGTTTCGGACTTGGATGTCCCCCTACTGGATCTAGGAATTGGATTGGATCCAATTGATCTTAGAGATCTACCTAGTTAATTATCATACAATTTTTTTGGCCAAATTCAAGATTGTGTGATATTTAACGGGATCCTAGCCCACTAGGAAACACGATTTCCCGAGTACTCGACAGAGGGTTAGAGGCTCGCCGAAAAATAGTGGGAGGCAAGAATTGAATTTGCAATATTCGTTTAATTACTTGCCATACGCGCTCAAACAAATATTATTCATCAAATAAATTAAATGTTAGTTGGAATAATATTTAAACGTTGTTTTAAAACAGTTGGACTGTATTCAAACAATTAAAAGTATAGTTGATTAATATAGTTGGACTATAATAATCATTAGTACCGAAATCGTTGATTAAATAGTTGGACTATTAGAATCAAGATAAAATTATAAGATTGACATTTAAAACATAATCCTAGGGAAAATGTATTTAAATGGTTTAATTTTTCAAATTGGGAATAAAGTTTCAGGATGGTCCTGGAAAATAATAAGTTACTTTATTTGATAAAATAACATATTATGCCTAAGCCCGGAGTTAAGCAAATAGTTGAGCATAATCTTTGAAAGATTTATGTGATGATAGCTTTAGTGCTTAATGCATTAAGCTTGTCGCAGTAGACTCTTTAATTTCTGAATCAGAACTAAGGATTAGATCCTTAAAGTATGATAAAGAAATTGAAGGATCTTCATAGATCTATATTTAGATCTTAGAAGTACATATTGCAATAAATAACTCTTGGAGAGTTAATGACTATTCTCAATGAGACAAAGTCAAAATTTGCAATAGGCAAGTAGCGCAAGTCGCACCTTACTTCGATATTCCAAAGGCCGAGGCTTGGCCAAAGGCTTCTGGAATGTTAAAAAGGGCAAAGGCAAAATCATTATAATCTTCTAGGAAGATGAAGGACATATCCCAAGATGTCTGCCTAAATTGTGGCAAACGAGATCGCGGAAGCGTGACTGCCGTTTGGACAAGGCAGACATGAAGGAATTGAAGACGGGCTTGGCTCCGACTTCAAATATGTTTGTCAACATTATGTTCACTACTAGTAATAAAATTAGATTTTAAATACTTAGTGTGGAATATAAAATATATGTATTGATGTTCAGAATCTGTTTTGAACAGGATACTGACTTCAATTGAGATTTAATCTGCAAATCGGAAACGGGACGAAAGTCGCTATTTTAACCGTAGATATCTAAGTTTAGGAACTACCCCCGGGTGTGTACTTAAATTTGGAACTATATAATGTAACTAGTTTGACTAGATACATTATCTCTATATCAGTGTTTAATCCATTGCGGATTGACCTTTATATTCTAGAACACTAAAGTGTTTTATTTATAAAGATGATATTGAGATAAACACATTAGATTTGAATAACTGAATTTATATTTTGAATATAAATAAATCTCAAATGTAAAACATGACAAACAATAGCTCAAACTGATTTGATCAGATGAAACTTAATTATGGCATTGTTGTCTGGGACACAATTAAACAAGAATCGTATATCCACACTTTCGAAGATTGGGTACTAGGACATATTTGATCTTATTCAAATAAAGTCTACGAATCTAGTTTATTGGGCAAAGTGCCTAAAATACTATTTACTTGGTAAAAGTGAAAATGCCACCAATCTGTTAGCCCTAGTTCATAGTGAAGCAAGTGGGGCCATGTCTAGCTAGGCTATAGGTGGATATGAAATTTTTCGTCACTTTACGGATGTGGCATCGCGTTATGGTTATGTGTTTCTTTTGAATACACAAATCGAAAACTTTTACAGTTTTCGACACGAAATAGACAAACAGATCGACTAAAGTATTAAATCGTCACGGTAAGACCGTAATGGAAAATACTTAAGCAATAAGTTTCTAATATACTTGAAAGAGTATAGTATTCTTTCAATGACGACTCGTTCCGGAACCCGTCAATTTGACGGTGTGTCCGAACAGAGTAACCGAATTTTGTTGGATATGATAAGGTTAATCATGAGTCGCTCTGAGCTACCATTTCCTTCAACGATACGCATTTAACAGTGCAGAACTTATTTTGAATAAAGTTCCATAAAAATCTGTTTGACATATATCATATTAGATATGAACAGGAAAGAAATCGGGTTTCTCATTCCTGAATATTTGGGTATGTTAGGCATATGTTTGGATGATACCAAACTAAAACCCAAATCGGATAAGTGCCAATTGTAGGTTATCCTAGGGATACCAAAGTATAGTACTTATACAACTCACATGAGAACAATTTAATTGTTGCTCACCATGCGGTTTTCCTAAGAGGAATACCGATATGCAGTGGTAAGTGGGAGGATAGTAAAGCTCGATGAAAATCAGAGTAATACTATTCCAGGCACCGATTCTAATGGAACACAAATAGTTCATCAAGGATGAAACTATACCAGTAATCTTCGAATACATAAGAACCGCATATGTCGGAGAGAGTCAGAAAACAACATGGGTATGGGTTTCTGATCTCATCTCATAAAGATGTTAATCTTATTGAGGTATACAAAATGACTACGTATGAGGAAGTGATACAAGGTATCGACTCCCTATTATGACAAAGTGTCATAAGTCCGAAATGGATTCCATGTATATCAACCAGTTTGGATACTAGTTGATGTACCGCTAGGCATTGTGCCTATTGGTAATTATAAGTCTTCAAGGAAGACATACATGGATGGCAACATACCAACGTATAAAGCTAGGCTTTTAGTAGAAAGGTATCGTTATCAACATTGTGTTAATTACGATTCAACCTTTTAACTATTGCCATGGAAAATCCATTTGGATAATGTTTGCTAATGCTGCATGTTTCATTTATGAACATGCAGCATAACGGGAAAATCACTTTCCTGAAAAGGAAACCTTTTGGAGGATGTTTACAATATCTTGTCGGTTTTGTCGTACCAAACTAGCAAACATGGTTTGCAGGTTATTCGATCCATGTTTGGATTGAAGCAAGCATTAGGTTATTAGAATTATCATTTTGATGTAATCATAATAGTTTATGATTTAATTCAAAACGAAATGATTCTTGTGTATATAAGAGGGTTATTGGGAGCGCACTGACAGTGGTTGTCCTATAAATAATGATGATACATCATTTCTTGGAAATGATATTCCCATATTAAAATCGGTGAAAGCTTGGCTTTCGAGAAAACTCTCCGAGAAATCGTACATTGAAAAATGTACGCGACCTGGTGTCTCATACGCTTTGAGCATATGGATTCATAAACAGGCCAATCCAATTGATAGTCACTGGATTGATGTTAAGAACATACTTAGTATCTTAGAGAACTAAGGATGCTGTCTTATACTATGGAGATGGAAAACTTGAAGTGACTGGGATCACAACTGCAAGTTTCCTTAACCAATAAAACGACTATAAGTCGCAAACGGTACTATACAGTTTGAATAACGGAACAGTGAGCTGGAAATCTTCCAAGCAAGATACTGTTACCGAATAAACAAAAAATGCGGGTTATTGCTGCAGCTGAGGTAGCAATAGAAACCTTATGGGTCGATAACAAATCTAATTAGATTAGATATAGTTTGTAGTAGAGCTGAGCTAGGCTTCAACACATGCTAAAGAATTAATGGTCTCATCAACGATCCAGATACATACTTAGATAATCATCTGATTCGTTCGGATCATACATCGTGGCGATGTAATTATCGTATAAATCGCATCAAACGATAATCATGCAAATCCGCTGACGAAAGCTTTTTCTCAGCAGTTTGAGCCAACCGTACATAGTTCGGGTGTTAGAAACTCGAGTGACTAGCTATAGGCCAAGTGGGAGATTGTTGGACAATTATGACCCATAGCGTCACTATTTGTACAGATCATGTTGTTGTTGTACAAATTAACTATGTGACAAATGAGATTGCTCTCTTATCATTTGTGATTAGATCACCAAGATGTATAAATGATAGGAAGTCCTTATGATTTGTTCCTGGATTGAGAATGATATGAGACAGTATCAATCCACGAAGGAAAAATCATTAATATCCATAGTCATAGTATTATCGAGATTGGACATCGATAATGCGTAAAAGACTAGTATTACACTTGTGCGCGTTGTGAGGGCATAAACCAATAATTCTCATATATTTGGGTATAGGATACTCATGCAAGTGTAATAGGAGGTTATGTTTACCGATGGTACGGGAAACAGCTTCGCCCTTGATAGACCCCATCAGAATTCCATTGGTAGTATGACTATGTGTCTATGGAAGTCCGAAATCAGGGTAGGTGTATTTGGTCTTAACATGAGACTTGCACCGCTAATACTTGCGACAATCAATGTACTTTGGTTTTGGTTATCCAGGGCTTTAACTGGTTTCTGTGTACGCCTCTTCTGGGTATATCGAGAATCGTAGTGTGTTGGGTGTGAAGTCAAGACAGAAGTGTCACTCCAGTCATATGGAGATGATGGTCACGTAGGATACGGTACTAGTTCTCTTATGTACTGCAGTCATCGGGATAAAATGACAAGGTCAGGTTTATCCGATTATAGAGACTAGTTACCAGACATCCGACATGCGCTTCGTACGGGACTACACAATTCCAGCCCCAGGCCTAGCACGTGATCATCTGATACTGGATCGACATATGTAATACTACGTATACTACGCCTAATATAGATCTTATATTCCTGTAAGGATATTTCTGGAGAATTGGGTAGGCATGGCGCTTTGCTATAAGCCAACCTTGTCTTGTAAATCGGTATAAACGTAGTACTAGGTACTTACGTATTCAGATAGTCCGACGACCGCATTTACTGCCAACATATCCGGGGATCTCATAGGTCGCTTCCTGAAGATTCACCGATGACGTATGACTCGCACTTTTATTAATCTGGGATTAATTAGATGAGAGAGAAAATTAATCTGGGATTAATTGCGGAGATATTTTATCTGGGATAAAATATCAATTAAAGAAAGATAACGATTAATTTGGAATTAATCAATAAAATAATATATTTGATATATTATAAGAAATTGGATTTCGACGCGGAATTAAAATTAGATTTTAATTCAGGCGTATGAGTTAATTTAGAATTAATTCGTTAGCGATGTGAATAGTGATTTCGCTAGGCGTAATCATTTAATTGCGTCGCGAAGGAAAATTCGTTAATTTGGAATTAGTGAACCTGAGCCCGGGATTATTTGTGAGCGCATTCGCATTTCGAATTCGAGTGCGGCACACAAGTCAAATCAAGCGTCAAATTATTAGTCGCATCAAGCGTCAAATAATTAGTCACTTTGAGTTATGTGACAACTTGTCACTTGATTGATTGAGTGATGTGACTTAATGGAAGTTGATGGTGGAGTGTAATACACTCAAGTGTGATGGCATGATAGACATTTAATATATTTAAATGTTTGGTATTTGTTTTTTGATTTTGGAAATCAATTAATTGATTTTTTGAAAATAAAAAGTGGTATTAGATACACACTTTTGGCCAACCATCACACAACTCACTCTCTCTCTTTTCTCTCCCTCTCTTTCACGCCCTTGGGGCTGCCATTTTCTCTCTTCTGGTTCTGTTACTGCCGAGAGCAAAGGGAAGTAAAAAGTCTTGATTTTGTTGCAAAATCAAGAGTGCTAGCACACTCCGAAGTCATGCGAATGTGATAGGGAAGTCCACCCATGAGCTTGGAATCATTTGACAAAGCTTGGAGCTTGATGAAGATGATTGAAGCCAAAAATGGAGGAGCCACTGCAGCTCACTGCCGAGAGGAACAGAAGGCAAAAATCAGATTTGTTCGTTGCCGCGTCGCTCAACCGATCGATGTGATTATTCCGCAACTCCCTCGTTGTATTCACACTTGTTTCATGCTTGTTAAATGATCTTGGGATGCTTAGAATATCCCAACACTTCTCATCAATCCAGAAAGTCCATTACAGAAGGTTTGGACTTGTTGCCATTTTGCAATCTCATGGTGAGGCCATTTTCTGAGCGAATCCTTATACATTTCCCAAGCTTCGTAGAGATATTCTGAGTCATGTTGCACAAAGGATATGATGTCATTCCTCAACTTTGCTGTTCTAGCTGATGGAAAATATTTTGCAAAGAATTTGGTGGCTAAAGTTTTCCAAGCTGTGATGGAACCTGCTGGTAGTGAATGTAGCTGTAGGACACAGAAATCAGCGACGTTGTCCCGAGCTCGCGGCTCGGTCAGGAGTACGGATTAGCCCACGGGGGACTAAACCGGAGAATAATGGAGTCGCCACCCAGTGCGAACTGGGAAATGATTTAAGGCCGCACTCACCCCTCGCAAGGGAATACCTCAAACCGTTGGGTTCGGAATGGTCCCTTACTTATGCCACTTGTAATGAACAGATTCGCGCAATAATATAACCAAGTCTACGTAACATACACATGCAAGAATAACTTATATCTAATTTTGCATACAACCTATATCTAAGTTTGCATACATAGGGGTAAAACCTACATCTAAGTTTGCATGCATAGAAGTAAATAAAATAAAAGCAAGCACGCAATCTCATGAACACATTAAGTTGATAAATGCAGAAATATGAATAAATAATAATTGTCTAAACATAAACATTGAAGAGATTCAATTAAGTTCCTAACGCGAAAGAAATAATTAAATCATGCATGGAGATAACGTGTTATTTCAAATAAACCATGGATAAACACAAGATTAGATAAAACGAAAAATGTGTGTTTCTCAAGTAGTACGTGGAGTTGTGTCCCAAGTTCAGACCGCACTACCATCCATTCGGATTCGGCTACGGAATTTACGTATGGGTTTCCATCTGATATACCACGAGAGATATCACAAAATCATTCATCCAACAACAACAACATACATGAACCAACAATATGCATGCGAAGAAATACTAATAAATAATTGAAAAAGATGAACGAAAGTGAATAAAGGGTGCCCTCAGGTCTAACCTTTTAAGTCACCTCTTGGAAGTGCGTTAAGTGGCCGTCGGAAGGGTTAATGCTCCGCAACTCCTCCGGTTCACTGGTTCAATATTTTCCTTAGTCGCTTCGCTGTTTTAGGCTGTTGTTTCCTCTGTTTTAAGCTGCTGTTTTCGCTATTTTTGGTGCTATTTTTGCTGTTTTTTGGACTATTTTAGGGTGCCAATTTTTTTGGTGATTAAGGGCTGTTTTGGGGTACAGTTTGCGGTATTTTAAGGCTATTTGGGCTGCTATTTTTAGGTATTTTATGGGTGTTTGGGCTACTATTTCTGCGGTGTTTTGGGTGTATTTGGGCTACTGTTTCTGCGGTGTTTTTGGTGTATTTGGGGCTGCTATTTCGGTACTTTAGGAGGGGCTGTTTGGGGCTATTGTTTTCGATAACTTGGGGGGTTTTAGGCTACTGTTTGTGCGGTATTTGGGTGTGTTATTAGGCTACTGTTTGTGTGGTATTTGGTTGTGTTATTTTAGGGCACTTTTTGGTGATGGGGCTACTGGTTGATGGGGTGTTTTACGATAATGGAGGGGTTATTTTAGGGCAATTTTTGTGATGCAAATGGTGGTTTCTTGTTGTGTTTTTTCGGTGATGGTGAGAATGTTTCTTGTTGTTTGTGAGAGGAGGGAAGAAAGGGTGTATGGGGCGTGAAGCTTAGGGTTATTATCTTATGGATTGTCGTGAATGTGGTGAAAGAGCTAGGGGTCTTAAGGTTTGGTTTATGTCTCTTTTTATAGGAGTGGGCTAGGGTTTTCCTTGCATGGGAATGAAAGAAATCATGCAATTATGGGAATATTTAATTAGTTTGTTATAAGGAAATGATTTGTTTAATTTAGGAAGGTGATTTGTTTTAGTTTAGGAAATGGATTTAAGAGATTTGATTTGATTTATTTAATTTAGGCATGTGATTTATTTAATTAGGAAGGTGATTTATTTAGATTTTAACATATGTTTAATATGTTGGATATTTTAGATTGGTCTTGGAGGCTTGTGGGCGTGTGGGATGGTTTTTTGGTGGGCTTGGGCGTGTGGCTTAGTGGTGTGTGGGCTTGGGCGTGTGGCTTGGTGTGGGATGCAGGGACTTTTGGGTCGAGTCTAATAGTTAAAACATAGATTAATCGAGTGAACCCGAGGCTTAGCAAATGAATGAAATCTAGTAAGGTATTGAGTTTTCCCTTCCGACGTCTGTTTCCCGCAACTTCTGTAACTTAAAGGGTAGTGCCTCCATATGAGGCTCATCATCAGACCTTATGTAAAAATGCAGTGCCTAGGGTAGCCAAGCTTTTGCTCTGTCTTTCAAGGAATATGGAAAAACTCAGAGTCTTATTGCTTCTTCAGCTCCTCGGTTGTAATTGAAAGTGCCGCGAACTTCCAGAAAGTTGCTGATGTGGGCATTAGGATCTTCAGTTGCATTCCCGCCAAACGGAACTGACTGCAGAATCATCTGAATGCATGTTTTGATGTCACACGCATTTGCTGGTAAGGGAGGAAGTACAATACATGAAATGAAGTCGTCAACCACCGGAATGGTTCTGTCTCGAATGGGAATTGGTGGTACAACTTCCAAAGGTTCAGGTTCCATGTTAACAATTGCTTTTTGCCCTTCTCGCCTTTCTCTTCTCAAGTGTCTGATGGTTCTTTCAATTTCCGGGTCAAGATATCGGAGTTCAAAGCTTCTGGTTCGCCTCATGTAGTGTCTGAGAACCTGAAACACAAGAAAACAAAAACAATAAGTTAAAAGAAATTAGATACAAGTAACGTATCCAACCCCAAAACTAATAGTGAAAGATAAATAAGTCCCTAGCAACGGCGTCAAAAACTTGACCGTGTAATCACACGCGTATAACGCAAGCGCACGTATTGTTCAATAGTATAAAATTATCGATCCCACGAGGACTTAATACCTAAGCTATTAATTTGTGAAGTCAATTCTTATGAGTATCTAATGGATTTATTGATTGATTGGATGGTGATTTTTAAACTTAAAATAAGTAAATAAAAATGACGTAAAAAGAAGTTAAGGAAAATTCAAATTTATAAAACTATCCAGGGTTGTGAATTCTTCCAATACCTTTTAAAAGATGAAGTGGTTATTTCACATTTGTGCAATATATTGGTTTATTAACCTGGAACACGAAAATAAGTAAAAGCCTCTTCCGATGGTTAGATACAAATACCCAATTAATCATATTCCTATGTCAACCAAGTTACCTAAATTCATTAAGATTCAGTTCCCATTATAGTTACCCCCGCCCGACAGGTATATTCCTATCCTGTAAGGAAATCTATTAAAGGGTTATCTATCCTTAAGGAAGATCATGGGTTATTAAGTCTAGGGTCTTAAACCTAAAATCCATTTTCCAAGTTTATTTTAAGTTTACCAAATCAATCTTATTAGTGGCCAGTTAACAAGACACATTAAGCTTAAGACTTAATAAGTAAACTTTTTATATTACCCAAACTATAAAATAACCGCTTATAACCCGGTGATATTGGAATTCATCACAACCCCAGATAAAAGACTTAGTTACGACACATATCTAAGACTAATAAAAGCTTAAATAAAATAAAAGACATAAAGTAAATGCTGAAAATTAAATAAAGTAAATGCTGGAAATTAAAAATATAAAAGTACAATAAAAGAAAATGTTGGGGGTCAGAGGATCAACTTTTAATATTTCAAAATTAGAAATCTCCCTTATTCTCAATATTTATCGATTAATTAACCAGACCATAAAGGCGGTAATTTCATTTGTCTCAATTAAATCCAACCGACCATATAGGCGGTAATAAGGTTATTACCTAAACCGACCATATAGGCGGAAACTACGTCTGAAATGAAAAACCGACCATATAGGAGGTAAATAAGGTTGTTACCTAAACCGGTCATATAGGCGGTAACTAATTAATCCAATTTTAATTAAAATAAGGGAGATTAATCTAATTTATTATATTAAAAGTCTTACCTCTTCACCCCAGCAGAATGAGATTACATGCTCATGTTGTAAAAGAAAACACACAAAATTTTATTAATTAAATAAAAAGAAAATACAAGAAAACTTAAATAAATATACAAGACACTTTCCTTTAGGTTTTCATGGAGAAATTCCTCCAAAGAAAACATGAAAAATTTACAAAGTTTGGCTTGGTATTTATAGGCAAATATAAAGGTTTCCGCCAATTTCTCCACCAAACATGCCACCAAATACTCCACCAAATATATTTTGTGAAAAGTTTGACAATTTTCATTTATTTTATTTTATTTTTTTATTTTGAAAATGACTATAGTAATTACACAAAATATACTAGATTATTCATTAATTTCGGCCTTCCAAACTTCAGAATTCGAAAATATTTAAATCTTCAAAGTTGTAGATATTTGTGTCTTCTTTAATCTGACACTTTAATCAGCTCAATCGGATATCGGATGAAAATGTTATGGCCAAAATACCAAACTTGTGCAAAACTAGAATTTAGGACTGCACTTCGTGACGCGTATAGTAAATTTCCATTTTCGCCATTTTTTTGCTCTGAATTTCATCGTTTTAGCCCCGATTTGATTCCATTAAGTCCCAATACTTTATTTATCTTCAAAACACATAAAAATACATCAAAACGTTCATCAAACTCGAGAAATTAAACAAAATATTAGGTAAAAGTGGCGGTAAATATTGATATATTTTCCGCTTATCAAGGACTCAATGAAATCAATCAGGATGAAATATGGAACAAATAAAGGCAAAAATGGACTTGAAATATGGATTTGGAGGTTGGAAACTTGAAATGGAGTTCTAATGAAGTACAATTTCAGAAATTTTAATTTTGCGTAATTTTCATATTTTGGCCATAACATTCTACTATGATATCGGATTGATGTGATTCAAGTTCCAGATTAAAAAAGACGCAAAGATCTATAATTTTGATGTTCAAAATAATTCGAATTCTGAAGATTGCATGACCGAAATTGATGAAATATCTGTAAGTGTGTTATGTGTAATTATTAAAGTCATTTTCAAAAACAAAAAAAAATAAAAATAAAAATAAATAAAAAATGGAAATTGTCAAACTTCCACCAAACATGCTTTCATGTTTGGTGGAAAATTTGGTGCCATGTTTTATGTCATATTTGGTGCCATGTTTGGTGGAGAAATTTGTGGAGAAATTTGTGGAAGCAAAAATTTTCCTATAAATACCAAGTCATTTCATTTGTAAATCTCATGCTTTCCTTAGGTTTCTATAAGGAATTTAGAGATTGCATCTTGTTTGTATTTATTTTTCAATATTTTAATTATGTATTTTTATTTTTAGTAATAACAATTTGTGTGTTTTTACTTTCTTTTATGTTTTGTAGTTAAATTTCAGCTCGGGGAAGGGTGAAGCTTTTATTATTTTAGTTTAGATTAATCTCCC
>SKCR01040793.1:0-59570 GCA_019454045.1 Zanthoxylum bungeanum
CAAGAAGAGAAGAAGATCGGGGAGAATGTGAAGCTTGAAGAGAAAAAAACATGGTTGTTCTTTTTCTTTGTGAAGAAGATCAATAGTGGCTAAGAAAGTTGATTCAAATAAATGAAGCGCTGATGTTTTAATAAAATAATAAATTTTTTTGTAAGTCTCATTATGAATTTTCTGGATGCTTCCCGAAATGCTACAGTGCATCATGTTAAACTCGTATTTTTTTTTAGGTTTTGCTCCAAAGTTGGAAAAATGACCAACACTAAAGTTATATGTCTCGATCTAAGTTTTCCGAATATATAAAATTCATAAATATCGGAGATTGCATGAGAACGTTGTGGCCAAAATATAAAAGATAGCATGTTGACTTGGTTAAGCTAAAATGGAAGACTGAAACTGAAAATTTGTTCGAGACCTCTGAACGGGTTACTAAGGTATGAAACCTATTTTTTATATTATTTTATGAATTCTTAAGTATTATGCATGATGCTTCACTCTATCGAGTATGCCCGGTCCGACCAAGGTGTTACAGACAGCACCACCGCTGCCCCGAGACAACATAAGAGGCGACCACACCGGGTTGGTGGTGATTCAACCGAGCAGACCTTGAAGGAGCCAACCCCTCCTAGGTAAATAGAAAAATCCTATGGGAAGGCCTCAGCGGCCCCCGCCCGATAGGAATCTACCTATCCCGACACCTTGGGAGTCAAAGACCTCCCCAAGAACCTGAGGTCAACAATCGGCCACCTGATCCCGACCATTAACCACATGGCCAAAGCGGTGATATTCGAATATGTCATTTCCTTTGAAAACATCTCACTCGGGGAGGCCATCACCAAAGTTGCCATCTTCTTTCAAAATGTAAAACAAAATCTTCAATCTGATCCATTCATGAAGTCTTTATATATACCGACATGGTATGTTCTTTTTGTAGATGAATTATTTAATAGCCACCAACTTGGACGTGCTGACCAATACGGTGGCAGGAGGTCAGGCCTAAAAACTACAAAACGAGCTGACTTGAAAGGAGCAGTAATTTGAAAAAGAGTTAGTCGCTGCCAAGGCAGAGATTGAATCAGTCCTTCGTGCTAATAATGTTATAAAGATTGAGTGGGATGATGCCAAAACTATTGCTGCCACCTGATCACTTGAACTCAAGAAGCAGCTAGCCCCGATGACTTTTGTTGACCTGATCACTTGAACTCAACCGGATCCTCACAATTTCAAAGGGGGAGTTGCCTTTTCAAGAGGTTTATGACGAGGAAATTTCTAAAGAGGTGGCCCCAATGGCACTAGACCCAACTTCTACTACTATTATGCCTCTTACCCCCGTGGACATCCCTCTGCAAGTCCCGACCAGCGACCATCCTGCTCTAGCTTCTACTTCAGCCCCCACTGCTCCTGCTCCAACTCCAACTCATGCCCCTACTCTTTTTCTTGCTCACGCTCGTGGTCCTTCTCCAGCTCATGGCCTTGCTAAAGACATAGCCAGCCCCTCCACCATTATAATTGATACCTCAATGGTTGAGAATCTTGAGGGGGAAAATGTTGTAATTGACTTGAAGTAGGAATACAAATCTATTTTTTGTTTACTCATACAAACTTGCACACCATTATGAATACATCGAGCAGTGTCCTGATCTAGGGCAACCACTCTTTAATACTTATTAATAAATTATAATTTGCAATCCCAAACTAACATTAATTAAGTTAAAGGACCAACTCCAATAATATTACCTGTTAGGGACCATTCCTCATTCATCATTGACACTAAAGCCCAACCATATTAACAAGATAATCTGATTCTTTTCACTAATACAAAAGGTAAGATGACCCGACCACACGAATGCACTAATACTTGAACAATGTTTGGGAGGGAAATAAAACTCCACCAGAGGCCATAATTACCCTAATCCATTCAAACTTCTTAAAACCAACCTGAGCTACAGCTGATTGGTACTTTGCCAAAATCAGATAATAGAACCTCATCATTAGAAAGGGCTATAATTTCCTTAACCCAGTTGATCCTTTTTAGGCCGACCTGAGTTAATACTAATAGGACTTGGCTAAAAATCCTTTTACATAAGCTCACGCTCCTGATAGTCCCAACCAGTGAACTCGATCCATACATTCCCCTGAAAACTGACCCGATCCAACGTTGTTTGGCCCACAGCCTAATCCCCATGCTATTTAATTACATAATACTGAGGGGAAGTAGCTCCTCCAATGGTCCTCAAAAAATAACAAGTCTTCGGGGGAGAAACTCCCAAACTAAGCCACTCAACCATAAAAGGCCTTGAGTGAATACATCCAACCTAAAGCCATCCTGACACCCTTGGCCATGGGAGAACACACCCTGCCCATGCCATAATCATAATAAGGCATTAGGGGAAATCTCCTTACTCGGAGCCAATTGGTACTTGGCCATGGGGGAAAATCCTCCATGTTTCATCATCACAGTAAGACCTCGGGGGAAATCATCCAACCCCAAGCCATCTCAGTCATAAAAGGCATTGGGGGAAAAACATTCGACCTCCAAGCCATTCATATCATACTTGGCCACGAGGGAATGAAACCTTCATCGTGCCATCATCACAGTAAGACCTTAGGGAAAATAATCCAACTCGAGCCATCTCAAACATAAAAGGCCTTTGGGGAAAAACATCTGACCCCCAAGCCATTCATATCATACTTGGCCATGAGGGAATGAAACCATCCTCGTGCCATCACCTCACTAAGGCATCGACGAAAATCATCGGATCTCGAGCCATCTCAATCACAAAAGGCCTTGGAGGAAAAACATTCGACCCCAAGCCATTCATATCATAATTGGTCATGAGGGTATGAAACCATCCTTGTGCCAATAGCATAGTAAAGACTCGGGGGAGATCCTTTGACCCCGAGCCTATCAAATCGAAAGACCACAAGTGGGATAACATTCATTCTCGGGCCATCCATAAAAAGAAACAGTAATAGCATCCCACTTTGTGCTGTATAAAAACAAAATGCAAAAGTAACGGGGGTGATGTATCACTCACATCGTACTACCCAAAAAATTGAAACAACAAAGACATTGTCATGTTCTGGGTTGTATAAAATAACAAAGCTCACCGATGTGGCATACCACTCAGTGCCTATTCAGGTTGCAATCGCTATGTGGGCATTCATCCTCCACATGCTATGCACCTCACAACCCAAATCACCCGAGAGACCTCTGTTAACCTCAGGCTATGGATACTAAAGGGGGTAGCAAATGCCATGGGAGCATGATCCCTTCTCATATTATGCTGACTTTGAGGCTACAATCGTCACGGAGACTCTTTCACCTACTGCGCTATGCACCTCCCAATCCAATCTCCCTAGGGACCTCTATTAACCTCGGGGTATGGATCCCCAAAAAGGGGTGGCAAACATCATGAGAGCATTGTCTCTCCCCATGTTATGCTGACCCTGAGGCTATAATCGTCATGGAGGCCTGTGGGCCTTCCCCGTGCTATTCATCTCAAATGGGGACGCTAAATGCCACGTGAGCCCTCCAGCCATACGTGTTATGGTTATCTCAATGCTAGAATCATCACGTAGGTCTTCCAACCGTTTGTGCTATGTACCTCAAATAAGGGCATTAAACGCCACGGATGAATAATTCCTCCCTGTGCTATGATCACCCAGAGCATACAATTTCCAAGAGGCCCTCCATCTATTCGTACTATGTATCTCGTCTTCAATATATTTGAAGGTATGAAAGTCATAGGGAATTTATGTTCCGGTCTGGGACATGTTATCAATTATGTGCCACTAAGATTTAGGTGTCACTCGGGCATGCACATTTCCCACGCTACACATTGCACCTTTTACTAGTGCTGAGGTTATAAATCCATGGGCATCTCGATTCCCGCATCTCAATATTTACTGATTGTGAATGCCTTAAGGTATTACATTTCCTCGCACTATGATTTACACCTTTGGCAATCGTTGAGTTTCTCGATCATAAGTACTTCCCTAGAATATAAAATAAGTCTTTCCAATTCAAATAAACAACAAGCGTGTGAGTACAAGTTCTTATTAAAAATTATGAAAGCTTTATTTATATTCTAAAGAACTAATGACTATCACAACTCTATGTGGGACTTTCTAGAGAGGCTCTATTGATGATACTTCTGTTGGGTTTTCTAGGTCAAACCAAGATCATTTAAGCGAATGAAATGTGCAAATACAACAAAGTAAAGTTGCAGAAATACTCACTTTGATCGGATTTGCGATGCGAAGAACACAAAAATTTTCCTCCTCCATGGAAGCTCTCGGCCAAGCGCTCATTTTGTGCTCCATGTTTGATCTCCAAGCTCCAAGCTTTGTGTGTGGATTCCATGCTCATAGATGGGTTTCCCTATCACCTTTGTGAGACTCCATTGGTGTGCTAGCACTCTTGAAAAATTGCCACAATTTTTCTATTTCCCCTTGTGTTGCTCTCGGTAAAGGTTGCAAAAGAGAGAAAAAATAGCCTTTGGCCGAATGGGAGAGAAGAGAAGATGATGAGTTGTGTTTGGTTTTTTATTTCAAAAAAAATACCAAAAATCCCACTTTTCAAAAAAATGGTACAAGACTTTAAAGTCTTCCAACAACTCACATCACTCACAAGTGACAACCATCACATCACTCAAAGTTGATGTGACTTATATCACAAGAATGACTAATGATGTGACATGTGATGTGACTTGTGGGCCCCACTTGATTCGAAATGTGAGTAGGCCCGCAAACACTCCCGGGCTCGGGTTCGTTAATTCCGAATTAACGAATTTTCCGTTGCGACGTAATTAAATCAAATTTAATTAAATAATTATGCCTAGCAAAATTACTATTCACGTCGCAAGCGAATTAATTCTAAATTAACTCGTTCGCCCGAATTAAAATCTAATTTTAATTCCGCATCGAAATCCAATTTCGTTTAATATATCGAATATATTATTTTATCGATTAATTCCAAATTAATCATTCTCTCTCTTTAAATAATATTTTATCCCAGATAAAATATCTCTGTAATTAATCCTAGATTAATTTTCTCTCTCTTATAATTAATGCCAGATTAATAAAGTACGAGTCATACGTCATCGGTGAATCTTCGGGAAGCGACCCATGAGATCCCCGGATATGTTGGCAGTAAATCCGATCGTCGGACTATCCGAACACGTACGTACCTAGTACTACGTTTTTACCGATTTACAAGACATGGTTGGCTTCTTGCAAAGCACCGTGCCTATCCAATTCTCCAGAAATATTCTTAAAGGAATATGTAATCTATATCAGGCGTAGTATACTTGGTATTGCGTATTGCGATCCAGTATCGGATGTCACGTGCTAGGCCTGAGGCTGGAATCGTGTCTGCCCCGTACGAAGCACATGTTGGATCTCTGGTAACTAGTCTCTATAATCGGATAATCATGACCTAGTCATATTATCCCGATGACTGCAGTACTAAAGAGTACTGGTTCCGTATCCCACGTGACCATCATCTCTATATGACTAGAGTGATACTTCCATCTTGACATCACACCCAATACACTACGATTCTCACTATACCCAGAAGAGACGTACACAAAACCTGTTAAAGCCCTGGACGACCAAAACCAAAGTATATTGATTTTCGTAAGTATTAGCGGTGCAAGTCTCAGATTAAGACCAAATACACCTACCCGGATTCGGACTTCCATAGACACATAGTCATACTACCAATGGAATTCCGAGGGGTCTATCCAGAGCGAAGCTGTTTCCGTACCATCGGTAAACACAACCTCTTATTACACTTGCATGAGTATCCAATACCCAAATATATGAGAACTATGACGTTATGCTCCCATAACATGCAATGATTAAACCTTCATGGATTGATATTTATCATATATTATCAATCCAGAACTAATCATATGGACTTTTATCATTCATATATCCCGGTAATCTAATTACAAATGATAAAAGAGCAATTTCCTTTGTCACATAGTTAATTTGTACAACAACACCATGTTTTGTACAAATAGTAATGATATGGGTCATAATTGTCCAACAATCTCCCACTTGGCCTATAGCCAATCACTCAAGTGTCCTATACTTGAACTATGTACGGTTCGCTCAAACTTCTGCTGAGAAAAAACTTTCGTCAGCGGATTTGTAAAGTTATCATCTAATGCAATTTATTCGATCATCACATCGCCACGATGTATGATCCGAACGAATCAGATGAATAGTTGAAGTATATATTCGGATCGTTGATGAGACCATTAATTCTTTAGCCTGTGTTGTAGCCTAGCTCAGCTGCTAACAGAACTACACCTAATCTAATTAGGATTATTTAGATCTAAAGTGCTTCTATTGCTGCCTCAGCTGCAGTAATATTCCACTTTTGTTGTTTATTCGGCAACAGTATCTTGCTTGGAAGATTTCCAGCTCATTGTTCCATTATTCAAACTATATAGTACCTTTATTACGACTTATAGTCATTTTTTTCGGTTAGGAAACTTACAACGGTGAACCCAGTCACTTCAAGTTCTCCTTCTCCAAAGCTTAAGAAAGCATCCTTAGTTCATCTAAGATACTTAAGGATATTCTTAATATCAATCCAGTGATTATCACTTGGATTGGCCTGATTGTGACTCCATATGCTCAAAGCATATGAGACACCAGGTCGCGTACATTTATTTCAATGTACGAGTACTTGGAGAGTGCCAACAACTTTTAGACCTATCCCAGTAGATCCTTATTCCTAGAATAAAGGTTGTCTCTCCCAAGTATTCTGCGGAGAATTTTCACGAAAGCCAAGCTTTCACCGATTGTATTATGGGAATATCATTTCCAAGAAATGATATATCATTATTATTTAGGACAATCACTGTCAGTGCGCTCCCACTAACCTCTTTATATACACAAGAATCATTTTCATTTTGAATTAAATCATATACCATTATGATTACATCAAAACGATAGTTCCAAGAACGCAATGTTTGCTTCAATCCATAAATGGATCGATTTAACTTGCAAACCTTGTTTGCTCATTTTGGTACGACAAAACCGTTAGGATGTTGTAAACATCCTCCAAAAGGTTTCCGTTTAAGGAAAGCGATTTTGACGTTCAGCTGCCATATTTCATAAATGAAACATGCAGCATCAGCAAGCATTTTCCGAATGGATTTAATCATGACAACGAGTTAAAAGGTTTCGTCGTAATCGACACAATGTTGATAACGATACATTTTCGCTACAAGCCTAGCTCAGTACGTTGGTATGTTGCCATCCATGTATGTCTTCCTTGAAGACTTATACAGTACCAATAGGCACAATGCCTTCCGGTACAACAACCAGTGTCCAAACTTAGTTGGTATACATGGAATCCATTTTGGACATTATGGCACCTTGCCAGAATAGGGAGTCGATACCTTGTATCACTTCCTCATACGTAATTGGTTCGTCTTCCTCAATAATATTGGCATCTTTACAAGGTGAGATCAGAAACCCAGAAACCCATACCTCCCAGGTTGTTTTCTGACTCTCTACGACTTACGCAGTTCTTGTGTATTCGAAGATTATTGGTACAGTTTCATCCCTGATGAATTGTTTGTGTTCCTTTAAGGAATCGATGCCTGGAACAGTATTACTCCGATTTTCATCGAGTTTTACTTTCCTCCCACTTACCACTGCATATAGGTATTCCTCTTAGGAAAACCGCATGGAGAGCAACAATTAAATTATTCTCTTATGAGTTGTATAAGTACTATACTTTGGTTACCCTATGATAACCTACAATTAGGCACTTATCCGATTTGGGTCCTAGTTTGGTATCATCCAAACATTTTCCTAGCATTCCCAAATCATCAGGAATGAGAAAACCGGTTTTTTTCCTGTTCATATCTAATATGAAGTCTGTCAAATAGATTTTCATGGGACCTTATTCAAAATAAGTTTTGCACTGTTTAATGCATATCCCTAGAAGGAAAATGGTAGCTCAGAGCTACTAATGATTAACCTTATTATATCCAATAAAATTCGGTTTCTCCGTTTGGACACACCGTCAAATTGAGGCGTTCCGGAGGAGTCCACTATGAAAGAATACTATATTCTTTCAGGTATTCGAGAAACTTATTGCTTAAGTATTTTCCATCACAATCCAATCGTGATGTTTAATACTTTAGCCGATCTGTTTGTCTACTTCGTGTCGAAACTTTCTGAATTTATCAAAAGTTTATGATTCATGTTTCAGAAGAAACACATAACCATAACGCGATGCCACATCCGTAAAGTTTATGAAGTGTTCATATCCACCTCTAGCCTAGCTAGACATTAGCCCACTTACGTCACTATGAACGATGGCTAACAGATCGGTGGCACTTGTATTTTTACCAAGTAAAAGTATTTTAGGCACTTTGCCTATAAAACTATATTCGTAGACATCATTTGAATAGAATCAAATCCGTCCTAGTATCCACTCTTCGAAAGTGTGGATATACGAGTCTTGTTTAATGTGTCTCATAAAACAATGCCACAAATAAGTCTCATCTGATTAATTTAGTTTGAGCTATTTGTTTGTCATGTAATATGTATGAGATTCATTTATATTCAAAATATAAATACTGTTATTCGCATTTAATGTGTTTATCTCAATATCATCTTTATAAAATAAAGCACTTTAGTGTTCTAGAATATAAAGGTATACTTGCAATGAGTTTTACTCTGATATAGAGATAATGTTTCTAGTCAAACTAGTTACATTTTAACAGTTTCCTAATTTAAGTACATACCCGAAGGGTAGTTCCTAAACTTAGGTTTCTACGGTTAAAACAGCGACTCTCGTCCCGTTTCCGATTCACAGATTAATCTCATCTGAAGTCAGTCTCCTGCTAATCAGCAGATTCTGCACATCAGTACATATATTTATGTACCACATATAGTATCAAAATCCAATTTTGAAGCTAATAGCGAACATATTTATGACAAACATATTTGAAGCCGGAGCCTTGCCCGTCTTCACTTCCTTCATGTCTGCCTTGTCCATACGGCAGTCACGCTTCCAGTGACCCCGTTTGCCACATTCTAGGCAGACATCTTGGGATATGTCATTTGTCTTCCTAGAAGACTGTGATGATTTTGCCTTTGCCCATTTTAGAAGCTCTGGCTCTGCCTCCTTGAGCATAGCCATCAACTCTCCAAGAGTTTACTCTTGGTTCATAATGAACCTGCCCCAGCTTTCGGGTAGAGACTATAAGATCAAACCTTTGGTAGTCTCGGCCACGTAGGTAAAGCCCAGCTAACCTAGCTGATCGATGTCAGCAATCATCTGTGACACCTAGTGCTCGACAGATGTACCCTCTGATATACACGAGCTAAAGACCTTCTTATGCAATTTGTACTTCTAAGATCTAAGAATAGATCTATGAAGATCTTTAATTTTATCATCATGGTACAAGTGTTGGACAGTTATGGCCCATAGCATCACTATTTGTACAGATCATGGTGTTGTTGTATAAATTAACTATGTGACAAAGGAAATTGCTCTTTTATCATTTGTAATTAGATTACCAAGATGTATAAATGATAAAAGGTCCTTATGATTAGTTCCGGATTGAGATGATATGAGACAGTATCAATCCACGAAGGTTTAATCATTAAATATCCCTAGTCGTAGTATTATCGACATTGGACATCGATAATACGGAATAGACTAGTATTACACTTGTGCGCGTTGTGGGAGCATAACGACATAGTTCTCATATATTTGGGTATATGATACTCATGCAAGTGTAATAGGAGGTTGTGTTTACCGATGGTACGGAAACAGCTTCGCTCTGGATGGACCCCTCGGAATTCCATTGGTAGTATGACTATGTGTCTATGGAAATCCGAATCAGGGTAGGTGTATTTGGTCTTAACCTGAGACTTGCACCGCAAATACTTGCGACAATCAATATACTTTGGTTTTGGTCGTCCAGGGCTTTAACAAGTTCTGTGTACGCCACTTCTGGTATATTGAGAATCGTAGTACATTGGGTGTGATGTCAAGATGGAAGTATCACTCCAGAAGTATTGACCCACTTGAAAAAGATAGAAGCAAAACACGACTCTCAAGCAGCAAGATATGATGCTATGTTTCAATCCTAAGCAGCATTAATTCAAAGTCAATCTGCTTCTATTAAAGCACTGGAGAATCAAATGGGACAACTAGCAAATGCTCAGAGTTACAGACCGCCAGGAACCCTTCCTAGCAACATAGAGCCAAATCCAAGGAACATGGGGAAGGATCAATGTCATGCCATCATGTTAAAAAGCGGTACTGAAATCAACAAAAATATTGGAGCCAAAACAGCTGATGAGGAAGTTCCAAAAGAAACAAAGCAACAGATGGAGGAAAAAGAAGCAAAGGAAAAAGAACAGATCACTCCACCTCCACCTTTTCCTCAACGTCTTCAGAAGAAAAAATTGGACAAGCAATTTTCCCGGTTCCTGGAGATCTTCAAAAAGCTGCATATCAACATTCCATTTGCAGAAGCGTTGGAACAAATGCCCACATATGCCAAATTCATGAAAGATATTCTTTCACGAAAACGGAGATTGAGAGATTACGAGACAGTAGCATTAACAGAAGAATGCAGTGCCATCATTCAGAGGAAACTGCCCCCGAAGTTGAAAGATCCTGGCAGTTTCACTGTTCCTTGCGTCATAGGAGAACATAAATTTGGTAAGGCTTTGTGTGATTTAGGTGCGAGTGTTAACTTGATGCCTTTTTCTATTTTCAGGAAATTACAGATTGGAGAAACAATGCCAACTTCAGTCTCACTACAACTTGCTGATAGAACGCTCGTATTTCCAAGAGGCGTAGTTGAGGATGTGCTGGTCAAGGTTGACAAATTCTTTTTCCCAGCAGATTTTATTGTCCTTGATATGGAGGAAGACACAGACGTGCCAATCATCCTTGGGAGACCATTCTTGGCTACAGGTAGAACCATTATTGATGTACAAAAAGGATAATTAACCATGAAGGTACAGGACCAAGAAGTAACATTCAATGTTTTCAAGGCCATGAATTTCCCAGATGATGAAAAGAATGAGGAATGTTTCAAACTCGATGTGATACACAGTACCATTCAGAACTCTGATGAAAGACAAAGTTCTACTGACAAACTTAAAACATGTCAATTGCCTGTAAAGCCTAAAGATAAAACATCTTTTGTACTAAAGGAGCCAATTCTTGCACTACAAGCAACAGAAGAGAAAAAGTTCCACCAGCTCAACAAATTGGAGGAATTTCACAATCAGCCTTTTGATGATGCCAAATTGTACAGAGAAAAGGGCAAGAAGAGACATGATGAGAAGTTAGTGCGCATACAACTGGAACCAGGGCAGAAGGTACTGTTAAATAAATCAAGGGTGAAATTCTTCCCATGGAAGCCAAAATCACGGTGTTCAGGTCCATTTGTGATCACCAAAGTTTTACCAAATAGAGCCGTTGAGATACATGATCCTGACGCTAACAAAACTTTCAAGGTTAAAAACAAGCGTGTCAAGCACTACTGGGGAGAATCATTTGAGCGACAAAAAGAAAGTGTTACACTTTCAGATCCAGCTTAACGTTCGAGAAGTCAAGTCTGGCTGACGACTTTAAACTTAGCGCTAACAGGGAGGCAACCCATGCAATTTGTGTATATATTGTGATTTGGTGTGTTTTATTTTTGTGTGTTTAATTTTTTCAGGTTTAGTCATTTCAAGATGGAAGAAGCTCTCGCAAATCTTCACAAGCAATTTCCTTCTCTCCCTCAAAAATATCTTATGAAAGTTTACAAAGCTCACTTAGAACAGATAAGATTACTGATGATCAAAGGTATTCCTACTGACATTCGTTGGTTAATTGAAGCACGGGTCCGATTGGCAGGTGAGTTTTCTGACTCTTTTATTTCACATCTGCCTGGCTTAGGAAATAGCACATATACTAAAAAGAGAAGAGCCAAAAGAATGTGTGTTTGTTATAAATGTGCTCGCACATTTTGTAATACTCGTTGTCGTTCTTTAGGAATGGTGTCCGATAACCGCGAAGATAAGATTAACTTAATTAGGGATGGCTTGAGTAAGGAGTCTTTGGATGACATATCTAAAACTCTTGAGACACATCCCAGTGGATGTGTGTATCATGAAATTCGCATGTTATATGCACAATTCCAAAAGGAAAGACAGCTGTTAAGTCTCGGGAATCTGACTCAAAAAGACCCTGTTTGCCAATTTATAAGAAAATTGGATGGGAAGCTTGTCCCTGACGCATAGACGTCAATCAAGCCGTTACTTTTTTTGTAAATATTATATCTCTTTGTCTTTTCTTAATAATTGTGATTTTTTTTGTTGTTTTCTTTTATTTTCTCAGACAGGATCCAGACCTTTTTGACTATCACGATATTATTTCGCTACTAATCGTCCTATGGAAGATACTTGTGCTATTTTTACTCACCCTTTTGAGGTACTATAAATTCAGCCCGTCATTGCACTTTTGAAGGCATCCAGAGTTGAGAAAGAAATACATAAAAAATAGAAGCCACTTCAAGAAGACGAGTTGAAAACATCTGTGTGTTTTGCGGTAGTAGTGTTGGAACTAAACCACAATACGTAGAAGCAGCACAAGAATTGGGTCGAGTCTTAGCTGCAAGGAATATGCACTTAATATATGGCGGAGGCAATATCGGACTTATGGGGATCGTTTCAAAGGCAGTACAGGAAGGAGGCAGTCACGTTTTTTGAATCATCCCAAAACCCTTGGCAGAGGCAAATCTTATTGGATCATCAAACGGAGAGGAACTTATCGTGCCAGGTATGTCTGAACGACTGGTAGAAATGATTAATTGTGCTGATATGCTTTTATTGCTTTGCCAGGTGGCTTGGGCACATTGGAGGAAATTTTTATAGTACTATCTTGGGCGAACCTGAACATACACCAGAAACCAATTGGACTGCTCAACGTTGATGGATTTTATGATTTTCTTTGTGTGTTTCTTGATGATGCTTGGAGAAATGGGTTCGTGTCAAAACCTTTAAAAGAACTCCTCTTTACTTCCAGAACTGCTCCGGATCTAATAGACCAACTCATAGCCTATGAACCACAAGTTGACCCCATCCTTTCAAAGATAAATTGGTCTGATGATGATCGTGGTAAGAGGCATCGTGTTAATCTGGATCTTAACCTTTAATTTCCTGTAGATTTCACTAACCAGGTATGACCTTCTTAACTCTCCTTTTACTATTTAAGACATTGGGGACAATGTCTCATTTAGGTTTGGGGGAGGGAATTAGTTGATCAGTACCTTATTTTAGTTTGTTTGTTATTTTATTTTTAGTCCAAAATTTTTCGAAAATACAAAAAAATTGGAAAATTTTCAAAAATTACAAAAATATTTTGCATTTTTATTTGACTAAAAATGTGAAATTGGTAAGAGATAGCTGAGTAAGGAGTTTCCACTCCTGAGACGTATCTCAAACCTATTTCAAAACAAGTTAATTTTTGTTTATTTCATTTTGAATTATTTAATTTGTGAATTCTCATTAAAACGGACTAAAATGGATCTTCATATGCTCAGTTGACAGATATTATCAACATATATAGTAACATACGGACATGAGCTAAAATTGAAAAGTTTGTAATATTTAGTGCTCTAGTTTAATTGGAGGAAACATCTCAAAAAGCAATGGAGTAAAAAAAAAAAAACGTCTGAGATCCGAGTTATTAAGTCTGTAAGGTAAAAATATTATTCTCTTTTCAACTACACTTGTGACTTTTGTGGGCAAAAATGAGTTGATTAATATTTTGTCGACTGTGTATATGGAGAATGGTAAAAATAATCGGAGAATTTACTTATTCGGTAATTTAGAATGAAACAAAACAACTATTGATTTGGAGTAGAAGTTTCACCTGATTAGTCACTAACATCTTTATTCTCTTTTCACTTGTCTTTTTGATTTTGTGTGCATTAGTTTTACTACCTTTTTACTTTTGTAAAATGTTTGTGGGTATCATTTCTGTAAACCCTCCCGAGACTACAACTCGTCCACTAGGGACACCTAGGGGTTTAAAGGCTTGTTGCATATGTTAAATGCAACTATGATCCCTACGAAAGTGGCTTAGTTTAATTTTAATTGTTTCTTGTATTTTATTTTGTTGTTTTGCTCGAGGACTAGCAAAATGTTAGGTTTTGGGGTGTGATGAGCGGAAAATATATCAATATTTACCGCCCCTTTTAACTTAATATTTTGTTTAGTTTCTCGGGTTTGATGAACGTTTTGATGTGTTTTAGTTTATTTTGCAGATAAAATAATATCGGGTCTCAATTAAATCATTTAGGATGAAATATGGGTCAAATAAGGGCAATTATTGGACTTGATATATTAATTTTGGAGATTGGAAACTTGAAAGGGCGTTTTGATGAAGTGCAGTTTTGGGAATTCCAGTTTTGCGCATCTGTCGTATTTTGGGCATAACGTTTTACTCAGATATCGGATTGAGCTGATTCAAGTGCCAGATTAAAGAAGACTCAACGATCTACAACTTAGAAAGAGAAAATATTTTCTAATTATGAAGATTTAATGACCGAAATGGATGAACCATCCATAAGTGTGTGATGTGTAATTATTAAAGTCATTATCAATCATTTTCAAAGCAAAATATAAATTAATAAATAATTAATAAAAATTATCAAATCAACACCAAACAAGATAAGCAATTAGTGGAGCAATTATGGATTTGGTGGAGTAATTAGTGGAGAAATTAATAATGGATTTGGTGGAGAATTTGATGGATGATTTGATATAGGCAAAATTTTGCCTATAAATACCAAGCCATTTCATTTGTAAATTTCATACTTTCTTCTTTGAAATTCCTAATGAATAAAAAAGAAGATTGTATCTTGTTTGTTTATTTACAGCTTCCAGTAATTAATTTCCGCTTTCGCACTTTCTTTTCTTTACTTTTTCAGTTTTTACTTTCCACAATTTACTTTTACGCACAAACCTTTTCTTTCTTTACTTTTGCAGTTTTTATTTTTCAAGCAATGAGGAGGTAACTCCCCTTTGCTGGGGTAAAAGGTAAAGCTTTTATTATTGCTATCTAGATTAATCTCCCTTAAATATAAAATATAAACTATTTAAAATCTGACTTAATGAGGATACCGATATATTGGCCGGTTGGAAATTAATTATAAATTGGTTTTAACCTGACTAAGTATGGATACCGCTTGGTTGGTAGGTTGGTAATTAATTATTAATTTGACTTAATCAGGATACCGCCTATATGGCTGGTTGGTAATTATCACGCAACGTTAATATGTTATATTAAGGGAGATATCTAAAATAGTAGTAATAAAAGTTGATCCTCTAACCCCAGCATTTTCTTTTATTGTACTTTTACTTTATTTAATTTCAGTAATTTACTTTTCAGCAATTTACTTTTTTTTTTTTTACTTTTTACTTTTTACTTTTTACTTTTACTTTTTACTTTTTACTTTTTTTTACTTTTCAACAATTTACTTTTCAGTATTTAATTTTCAGAATTTACTTTATGTCTTTTATTTTATTTAAATTTTTACTACCCGTAAATATGTGTCGTAACTAAGCCAGTTATCTGGGGTTGTGATGAAATCCAATATCACCGGTTTATAATGGGTTAAATTATAGTTTGGGTAATATAAAGGTTTATTTATTGAGTCTTAATCTTAATGTTTTTTATTAACTGACCATTAATAAAATTGAACTAGTAAACTTAAAATGAACTAGACATAGGGATTTTAAGTTTAAGACCTTAGACTCAATAGCCCACGATCTTCCTTGAGGATAGACAACCCTTTAATAGATTTCCTTACAGGATAGGAATATACCTGTCGGGCGGGGGTAGCCATAATTGGAACTTAATCTTAATGAATCCAGGTAATTTGGTTGACATAGACATATGGTTCAATTGGGTTAAAC
Organism: Zanthoxylum bungeanum; assembly: GCA_019454045.1. NCBI lineage: Eukaryota > Viridiplantae > Streptophyta > Magnoliopsida > Sapindales > Rutaceae > Zanthoxylum > Zanthoxylum bungeanum. Next base: position 15,970 of record SKCR01040793.1, read on the forward strand.
TGGGTATTTGTGTCTGACCATCGACAGAGGCTCACACATAATTTAGTGTTCCAGGTTAATAAATCAATATATTACCCAACTTTAAGATAACCACTTCATCTTTAAAATGATATTGGAAGAAATCACAACCCTAGATAGTTTTTAATATTGAATTTTCTTAAAACCTATTTTCGACAATTTTATTTACTTGCTTTTAAATTTAGAATCGTCACCATTTCAAATCAATCTGTTAGATACTAGTAATCATTTGACCTCATAAAATTAATAGTTTTGATATTAAGTCCTCGTGGGATCGATATTTTTATACTACTTGAACGATACGTGCGCTTGCGTTATACGTGTGTGTTTACGCCAGTCACCCTCTCTTTAAATGATATTTTATCCCAAATAAAATATCTCCGCAATTAATCCCAGATTAATTTTCTCTCTCATCTAATTAATCCCAGATTAATTAAAAGTGCGAGTCATACGTCATCGGTAAATCTTCTGGAAGCGACCTATGAGATCTCCAGATATATTGGCAGTAAATTCGGTCATCGAACTATCCGAACACGTAAGTACCTCGTACTACGTTTATACCGATTTACAAGACAATGTTGGCTTCTAGCAAAGCGCCATGCCTACCCAATTCTCCAGAAATATCCTTACAGGAATTAAGGATCTATATCAGGCGTAGTATACATAGTATTGCATATTTCGATCTAGTATCAGATGATCACATGCAAGGCCTGGGGCTGGTACAGTGTCTGCCCCGTACGAAGCATATATCGGATTACGAGCAACTAGTCTCTTTAATATCGGATAATCATGACCAAGTCATATTATCCCGACGGTTGCAACCTTTTTAGAGAACCAGTTCTGTATCCCTACGCGATCATCATCTCCATATGACTGGAGTGACACTTCCATCTTGACATCACACCCAAGACACTACGATACTCAATATACCCAGCATAGGCGTACACAGAACCTGTTAAAGCCCTGGACGACCGCAACCAAAGTATATTGATTGTCGCAAGTATTAGTGGTGCAAGTCCCAAGTTAAGACCAAATAGACCTACCCTGATTTCGGATTTCCATAGACACTTAGTCATACTACCAATGGAATTCCGAGGGGGTCTATCCAGAGCGAAGTTGTTTCCCGTACCATCGGTAAAACACAAACTCCTATTACACTTGCATGAGTATCCTATACCCAAATATATGAGAACTATGTTGTTATGCCCGCACAACGCGCACAAGTGTAATACTAGTCTTTTACGTATTCATCGATGTCCAATCTCGATAATACTCTGACTAGGGATATTTAATGATTTATCCTTCGTGGACTGATACTGTCTGATATCATTCTCAATCCAGGAACAAATCACAGGGACCTTCTATCATTTATATATCATGGTGATCTAATCACAAATGATAAGAGTGCAATCTCATTTGTCACATAGTTAATTTGTACAACAACACCGTGATCTGTACAAATAGTGACGCTATGGGTCATAATTGTCCAAGAATCTCCCACTTGGCCTATAGCCAATCACTCGAGTGTCTAACACCCGAAATATGTACGGTTGGCTCAAAATTGCTGAGAAATGCTTTTGTCAGCAAATTTGCATGATTATTGTCTGATGCTATTTATTCGATCATCACATCACCACGATATATGATCCGAACGAATCAGATGAATAGTCGAAGTATGTATCTCGATCGTTGATGAGACTATTTATTCTTTAGCATGTGCTCAAGCCTAGATCAACTGCTAATAGAATTATATCTAATCTAATTAGATTTATTATCGACCCAAATGGCTTCTATTGCCGCCTCAGCTGTAGCAATAACCCGCATTTGTTGTTTATTCGGTAACAGTATCTTACTTGGAAGATTTCCAGCTCACTGTTCCGTTATTCAAACTGTATAGTATCGTTTGCGACTTTTAGTCGTTTTATCGTTTTAGGAAACTTGCAGTAGTGATCCCAGTCACTTCAAGTTCTCCTTCTCCACAGATTACAGCATCCTTAGTTCTCTAAGATACTAACGGATGTTCTTAATATCAATCCAGTGACTATCACTTGGATTGGCCTGTTTGTGAATCCATATGCTCAAAGCGTATGAGACACCAGGTCACGTACATTTTTCAATGTACGAGTTCTCGGAGAGTATTTATGAAAGCCAAGCTTTCGCCGATAGATATTATGGGAATATCATTTCCAAGAAATGACATATTATCATTATTTATAGGACAGCCACTGTTAGTGCGCTCCCACTAACCCTCTTATATACACAAGAATCATTTCGTTTTGAATTAAATCATAAACTATTATTATTACATCAAAATGATAATTCCAAGAACTTAATGCTTGCTTCAATCCAAACATGGATTGAATAACCCGCAAACCTTATTTGCTAGTTTTGATACGACAAAACCGACAGGATGTTATAAACATCCTCCAAAAGGTTTCCTTTTCAGGAAAGCGATTTTCCCGTAAAGCTGACATATTTCATTAATGAAATATGCAGCATCTGCAAGCATTATCCAAATGGATTTACCGTGGCAACATGTAAAAGGTTGAATCGTAATCAACACAATGTTGATAACGATACCTTTCCGCTACAAGCCCAGCTTAGTACGTTGGTATGTTGCCATCCATGTATGTATTCCTTGAAGACTTATATAGTACCAACATGCACAATGCCTTGTGGTACATCAACTAGTATCCAAACTTGGTTGATATACATGGAATCCATTTCGGACTCATGACACTTTGTCATAATAGGGAGTCGATACCCTGTATCACTTCCTCATATGTAGTCAGTTGGTATACCTCTATAAGATAGACATCTTTATGAGGTGAGATCAGAAACCCATACCCCAGGTTGTTTTCTGACTTTCTCCGACCTACGCGGTTCTTGTGTATTCGAAGATTAATGGAATAGTTTCATCCTTGATGAACTATTTATGTTCCATTAGGAATCGGTGCCTGGAACAGTATCACTCCGATTTTCATCGAGTTATACTATCCTCCCACTTACCACTGCATATCGGTATTCCTCTTAGGAAAACCACATGGCGAGCAACAATCTAATTGTTCTCTTGCGAGTTGTATAAGTACTATACTTTGGTATCCCTATGATAACCTACAATTGGCACTTATCCAATTTGGGTTCTAGTTTGGTATCATCCAAACATATGCCTGGCATACCCAAATATTCAGGAATGAGAAACCTAGTTTCTTTCCCGTTCATATCTAATATGAAATCTGTCAAACAGATTTTATGGAACCTTATTCTAAATAAGTTCTGCACTGTTTATGCTTATCCGTTGAAGGAAATGGTAGCTCAGAGCGACTCATGATTAACTTTATCATGTCCAACAAAATTCGGTTACTCAGTTCGGACACACCGTCAAACTGACGTGTTCCGGGAGGAGTCCTCATTTGAAAGAATATTATAATCTTTCAAGTATATTAGAAACTTATTGCTTAAGTATTTTCCATTACGGTCTTACCGTGACGGTTTAATACTTTAGCCGATCTGTTTGTCTATTTCGTGTCGAAACTTTAAAAGTTTCATATTTGTCAAGAAATATTCATATCCACCTCTAGCCTAGCTAGACATGGGCCCACTTGCTTCACCATGAACTAGGGCTAACAGATTGGTGGCATTTACACTTTTACCAAATAAATGTGTTATAGGCACTTTGCCCAATAAACTAGATTCGTCGACTTTATTTGAATGGGATCAAATTAGTCCTAGTACCCACTCTTCAAAAGTGCGGATATACGAGTCTTGTTTGATTGTGTCCCGGACAACAATGCCACAACAGAGTTTCTTCTCATCAAATCAGTTTGAGCTATTTGTTTGTCATGTTTCATACTTTTGAGATTTATTTATATTCAAAATATAAATACTGTTATTCACATCTAATGTGTTTATCTTAATATCATCTTTATATAATGAAACACTTTAGTGTTCTAGAATATAAAGGTTCAGCCGCTGCGGGTTAAACACTGATATAAAGATAATGTTTCTAGTCAAACTATTTACATTATAACAGTTCCAAATTTAGGTACACACCCGAGGGTAGTTCCTAAAGTTAGGTATCTACGGTTAAAACATCGATTTTCATCCCGTTTCCAATCCACAGATTAAATCTCAATTGAGGTCAGCATCCTGCTCATAGCAGATTCTGAACATCAATATATATATATATATATATATATATATATATATATATATATCTATATTATAAAGCACAATGGTGTTGGAGGAAAGAGAGTGCATCCAACGGCTCTCTTTATTGGCTTAATTAACGCTCAGATCATTTCATTGGTATTGGAGGAAAGAGAGTGAATATTGATGGAAATGGTCAAAATTTTCAAATAAAAAAATAGAAAGTTAATAAAATCATTTAATTTGTAACAACGTGCCGTAGGCACGGCCAAATACTGTAACATCGTGCCGTAGGCACAGGCATCATTTAATTAAAAATAAAATCATTTAATTCGTAACACCGTGCCGTGCCGTAGCACGGGCATCATTTAATTAAAAAATAAAGTTAATTTAATTCTGTAACACCGTGCCGTAGGTACGGGCCAAATACTGTAACACCGTGCCGTAGGCACGGCAAAACTAGTATATATATATATATATATCACATTAAGTATCTAAAATCCAATTTAAATATAGTAGTGATTATATTTATGACAAATATATTTGAAGTCAAAGCCTTGCTCGTCTTCAATTCCTTCATGTCTACTTTGTCCAAATGGTAGTCACGCTTCCGCGATCCCGTTTGCCACATTTAAGCAGACATTTTGGGATATGTCTTTTATCTTCCTAGAAGATTATAATGATTTTGTCTTTGCCCTTTTCAACACGCCTCGGCCAACTAGAATATCGAAGTAAGGTGCGCCTTGCGCTACTTGCCTAATTGCAAACTTTGACTTTATCTCCTTGAGAATAGTCATTAACTCTCCAAGGGTTATTATTGCAATTTTAGTACTTCTAAAATCTAAGTATAGATTTATGAAGATCCTTCAATTTCTTTATCATACTTTAAGGATCTAATCCTTAGTTCTGAATCAGAAATTAAGGAGTCTACTGCGACAAGCTAAATGGATTAAGCACTAAAGTTATCATTACATAAAACTTCCAAAGACTATGCTCGACTATTTGCTTAACTCCGGGCTTAGGCATAATATGTTATTTTATCAAATAAAGTAACTTATTATTTTCCAGGACCATCCTGAAATTTATTCCCAATATGAAAATTAAACCAATTAAATACATTTTCCCTAGATTCATGTTTTAAATGTCAATATTTCAATTATATCTTGATTCTAATAGTCCAACTATTTTAATCAACGATTTAGGTACTATTTATTATAATGATTACAATAGTCCAACTATTTAATCAACTATAATTTAATAGATTAAAATCAATTATATTGATTACTATTATCCAATTATAAAATCAACTATAAATGAATAGTTTGAATATAGTCCAACTATTTAATAAAAACAACATTTAAATATTAGTCCAACTAACATTTAATTTAGTTGACGAATGATATTTGTTTTGAGCGCGTATGGCAAGTAATTAAACGAATATTGCAAATTCAATTCTTGCCTCCCACTATTTTTCGGCGAGCCTCTAACCCTCTGTCGAGTACTCGGGAAACCGTGTTTCCTAGTGGGCTAGGATCCCGTTAAATATCACACAATCTTGACTTTGGCCAACAAATTGTATGATAATTAACTAGGTAGATCTCTAAGATCGATTGGATCCAATCCAATTCCTAGATCCAGTAGGGGGACATCCAAGTCCGAAACATATATCTTATATATGCCAATATATCCAATATATTGCCTAACCTTTTTCCTCTGAATCAACTAAGCCTTGGCTTTGTCACAACAAACTTAGTGATCCCAGTTAAGCGCGACCCATTGACCATGGAAAGCTTCGTAATCAATGTCGATGGACAAGAAGTGGTCTTGACTTTGGCCAACAAACCACAACTTGGACAAGACACCAATATGGAACAAAGCTCTCGTGATTCAAACACATCCTCGACGGACAAAGGACTTGAATTTGGCCAACAAGCCAATGCCAGTCTCGGATCTTGAGTAAGAATCACTCAATGGAAGGAAAGACGCTTAATATTTTGCGAGGGTTTTTCGAGTGTAAATTGGCAACCAATTTATTATCTTTGTTAAGGTCTCATCATCATACACCCTTAAACATGCATTCTAAACACATAATAAAGCGCGTATGATAAAATAATAATTATATGCAGATGGATACTTTACACAATGATCCTAGATCAAATCTCTCCATTTCTCTCTCCCGCTAGCACAAATATTTCTTCTACCCGTTACACTACACTTCTAAAGAAACCTCATTTACATTGAGGGGAATAGGTGAGAAGAGAATACAAAGAATAAGGAGGTAATAAGGCTGGACACGCAGGTCCAATTAATAAATCAAATTTATTACAACAATTTCTAAAATTGCCCCACCCTTCTAATATCCATCCGATATACATTATTCATGCATCGCAACCATGTATTCACACAAGCATGTTATCAATCAATCTAATCAAATTAATTAATCTGATAATTAGTGATCATCCAATGTTCAAACAACGATTTGATTTTGTTCGAGTCAAACTCGTTTTTGCGAATAAGTACTCAAAGTACGAATTCTCGAATTAAATTAAACTACACAATTAAATCCAATTCAATTTGTATTTAATTCTAATTCGCTTATTTAATTCCAAATTAAACATTACACTTTAATAATAAACCTTTTACGACTTAAATTCCAAATTTAATCGTTACGGGTCTCAAAGCCCGATTAATATCCAATATTAATTTAATTAAAGTCCAATGGGCTTTTAATTAATTTCTTAAGGCGTGGACTTTTGGTCAACTCGGATCAAACCGAATAACCAAAATGCAATCCGGGAGTTACCCCATAAGCCCAGAAATCAATTTAGGCCCATTAGGCCCAATTAAACTTTAAAGGTCCATTAGTCGCATTTGGGCTTTATGGAGACGGTTTTGGGCCCAATTGGATCCAACCAATTTTGCCTAAACCCAAATTAGTACAACCAAGCCTAATAAGCTCAATAACAACACTACAAGCCCAAATCCAATTTTAAGGCCCAAATAATTAAATTCCGAAAATCCAATTTCCCAATTTAATTACACTAAAGTGTATAACACAATTAATCATCCAAATCAATATTTCCAAAACATTAATTTATACAATTAATCATGCTCAATTACAACAAAACATGCCCAACAAATTTCATCAAAAATCAAACCCATTCATGCTTCTTTATGTCTTGGCAATATTGGGGATTTTATGTCCGAATTGAATTCAATCCAATTAATTCCACAATCGATATTAAATCAACATCCCGAATGATTTCCAACACATCCAATGATCAAAAATTCAAAAAATCACTAAGACAAAATAGGCCATTATATTCAGCCAACACCAAAATTTTGGGCAAATTTGTTCCAAACAATTTTTAATCAAATTGATCCACTCAATCATCAATTAAAACACATTTAAGCATACTAATTCATCCAATTTCATTATACATGCTCAAAATCAATTTTACCCAAATTTTAAGCCCTAAATCAATTTCATGCTTTTCCTTGCTCTTGATACCATTGTTGGAAAATACTAAAGTCCCAATGATCAAATAAACAAGCATGACACAAGTGCGAATACATCGAGGGAGTTGCGGAATACTCACATCGATCGGTTGAGCGATGCGGGAGGCAACAAAAATTCGGTTTCTGCTCACTGTGAACTGCTCGGCAGTTTCTGTTTTGGTCTCCTCCATTTGGCTTTGATCATCAAGAATTTGAGCTCCAAGCTTCGTCAAACGATTCCCGGCTCATGGGTGGACTTCCCTATCACCTTCGCATGTCTCTCGGAGTGCTAGCTCTCTTGATTTTTGCCACAAAAACCAAGCATTTTGCTTCCTTATTGCTCACGGTTTTTGCAGAAAACCAAAACAATAACAGCCCTTGTTGGGCGTGAGATGAAGAGAGGAAAGAGAGAGAGAGAGTTGAAAATGTAAAAAGTGATTATTGATTTCCAAAAACAATTCAACATATACCAAATGTTAAAATAATAGTATATGTCTATCAAGCTTTCAAAAAAGCTTTCAACCACTTCCATCAAGTCACATCTATCCATCAAGTTGTCAAGTCACATCACTCAAAGTGACAAGTGATTTGACGCTTGATGCGACTAATGATTTGACGCTTGATTTGACTTGCGTGCCACACTCGAATTCGAAATGCAAATGCACTCGCAAATAATCCCGGGCTCGGGTCCGCTAATTCCAAATTAACGAATTTTCCGTTGCGTCGTAATAAATGATTACGCCTAGCAAAATTACTATTCACATCCCTAACGAATTAATTCTAAATTAACTCGTTCGCCCGAATTAAAATCTAATTTTAATTCCGCGTCGAAATCCAATTTCGTTTAATATATCAAATATATTAATTTGTCGATTAATTCCAAATTAATCGTTCTCTCTCTTTAAATGATATTTTATCCCAGATAAAATATCTCCGCAATTAATCCCAGATTAATTTTCTCTCTCATCTAATTAATCCCAGATTAATTAAAAGTGCGAGTCATACGTCATCGGTGAATCTTCGGGAAGCGACCCATGAGATCCCCGGATATGTTGGCAGTAAATTCGGTCGTCGGACTATCCGAAAACGTAAGTACCTCGTACTACGTTTATACCGATTTATAAGACAAGGTTGGCTTCTAGCAAAGCGCCATGCCTACCCAATTCTCCAGAAATATCCTTACAGGAATTAAGGATCTATATCAGGCGTAGTATACATAGTATTGCATATTTCGATCCAGTATCGGATGATCACATACAAGGCCTGAGGCTGGTACAGTGTCTGCCCTGTACGAAGCGTATATCGGATTATGAGCAACTAGTCTCTTTAATATCAGATAATCATGACCAAGTCATATTATCCCGACGGTTGCAACATTTTTAGAGAACCAATTTTGTATCCCTACGCGATCATCATCTCCATATGACTGGAGTGACACTTCCGTCTTGACATCACACCCAACACACTACGATTCTCAATATACCCAGCATAGGCGTACACAGAACCTGTTAAAGCCCTGGACGACCGCAACCAAAGTATATTGATTGTCGCAAGTATTAGCGGTACAAGTCTCAGGTTAAGACCAAATACATCTACCCTGATTTCGGACTTTCATAGACACTTAGTCATACTACTAATGGAATTCCGAGGGGGTCTATCCAGAGCGAAGCTGTTTCTCGTACCATCGGTAAAACACAACCTCCTATTACACTTGTATGAGTATCCTATACCCAAATATATGAGAACTATGCCGTTGTGCCCTTACAACGCGCACAAGTGTAATACTAGTCTTTTACGTATTCATCGATGTCCAATCTCGATAATACTCTGACTAGGGATATTTAATGATTTATCCTTCGTGGACTGATACTGTCTCATATCATTCTCAATCCAGGAACAAATCACAGGGACCTCCTATCATTTATATATCTTGGTGATCTAATCACAAATGATAAGAGTGCAATCTCCTTTGTCACATAGTTAATTTGTACAACAACACCATGATCTGTATAAATAGTGACGCTATGGGTCATAATTGTCCAATATGGCTTTCATGAAAATTCTTCGTAGAATTCTTGGGACAAACAACCTTTATTCTAGGAATAAAGATCTACTGGGATAGATCTAAAAGGTTGTTGATATTTTCCGAGAACTCGTACATTGAAAAATGTACGCGACCTAGTGTCTTATATGCTTTGAGCATATGGAGTCACAATCGGGCCAATCCAAGTGATAGTCACTGGATTGATGTAAAGAACATCCTTAAGTATCTTAGACGAACTAAGGATGCTTTCTTAAGTTATGGAGAAGGAGAACTTGAAGTGACTGGGTTCACTGTTGCAAGTTTCCTAACCGATAAAAATGATAATAAGTCGTAAGAAAGGTACTATAAAGTTTGAATAACGGAACAGTGAGCTGGAAATCTTCCAACCAAGATACTGTTACCAGATAAACAACAAAAGCGAAATATTGCTGCAGCTGAGGCAGCAATAGAAGCCGTTTGGGTCGATAATAATCCTAATTAGATCAAGAGTAGTTCTGTTAGCAGCTGAGCTAGGCTTCAGCACAGGCTAAAGAATTAATAGTCTCATCAACGATCCAGATATATACTTCAAATATTCATCTGATTTGTTTGGATCATACATCGTGACGATGTGATGATCGAATAAATCGCATCAGATGATAGTCATGCAAATCCGCTGACGAAAGCCTTTTCTCAGCAGAAATTTGAGCGAACCATACATAGTTTGGGTGTAGGACACTTGAGTGATTGGCTATAGGCCAAGTGGGAGATTGTTGGACAGTTATGGACTATAGCATCACTATTTGTACAGATCATGGTGTTGTTGTACAAATTAACTATGTGATAAAGGAAATTGCTCTTTTATCATTTGTAATTAGATTACCAAGATGTATAAATGATAAAAGGTCCTTATGATTAGTTCTGGATTGAGAGGATATGAGACAGTATCAATCCACGAAGGTTTAATCATTAAATATCCTTAGTCGTAATATTATCGAGATTGGACATCGATAATGCGAAATAGACTAGTATTACACTTGTGCGCGTTGTGGGAGCATAATGGCATAGTTCTCATATATTTGGGTATAGGATACTCATGCAAGTGTAATAGGAGGTTGTGTTTACCGATGGTACGGAAACAGCTTCGCTCTGGATAGACCCCTCGGAATTCCATAGGTAGTATGACTATGTGTCTATGGAAATCCGAATCAGGGTAGGTGTATTTGGTCTTAACTTGAGACTTGCACCGCTAATACTTGCGACAATCAATATATTTTGGTTTTGGTCGTCCAGGGCTTTAACAGGTACTGTGTACGCCACTTCTGGTATATTGAGAATCGTAGTGTATTAGGTGTGATGTCGAGATGGAAGTATCACTCCAGTCATAGTGGAGATGATGATCACATAGGATACGGAACTGGTTCTCTTAGATGTTGCAGCTATCGGGATATTATGACTAGGTCATGTTTATCCGATTATAGAGACTAGTTACCAGAGATCTGATATGTGCTTCGTACGGGGAAACACGATTCCAGCCCCAAGCTTTGCACGTGACATCCGATGCTGGATCGAAATATGTAATACTACATATACTACGCCTGATATAGATCGCATATTCTAGTAAGAATATTTCTGGAGAATTGGGTAGGCACGGTGCTTTGCTAGAAGCCAACCATGTCTTGTAAATCGGTAAAAACGTAGTACTAGGTACGTACGTGTTCGGATAGTCCGACGACCGGATTTACTGCCAACATATCCGGGGATCTCATGGGTCGCTTCCCGAAGATTCACTGATGACGTATGACTGACACTTTATTAATCTGGGATTAATTATAAGAGAGAGAAAATTAATCTAGGATTAATTAAGGAGATATTTTATCTGGGATAAAATATTATTTAAAGAGAGAGAATGATTAATTTGGAATTAATCGATAAAATAATATATTTGATATATTATACGAAATTGGATTTCGACGCGGAATTAAAATTGGATTTTAATTTGGGAGAACGAGTTAATTTAGAATTAATTCGTTAGCGACGTGAATAGTAATTTTGCTAGGCATAATTATTTAATTACGTCGCAACGGAAAATTCGCGAACCCGAGCCCGTGAGTGTTTGCGGGCGCACTCGTATTGTGAATTAAAGTACGGCCCACAAGTCACATCAAGCGTCAAATCACTAGTCAATCGATTGATGTGATGTCTAGTCACTTTGAGTGATTTGACAACTTGTCATGAGTGATTGATGGTGGTAATTGGTTGGCTTTAATGCCTTGACTTTTTGAAAGTGAAAAATTGGTAGATGTTTTAATTGATTTTGGAAATCAATTAACCAACTCACTTAACACATTTTCTCTCTTCTCTCATCTTCCCTCTCACGCCCAATAGGCTGTTTTCTTCTTCATTTTTCTGCATTTTGCCGAGAATACAAGGAGAAGCTTAGGTGATTTTTGTGGCAAAAATTACCGAGTACTAGCACACATCCGGGGTCTTGCAAAGGTGATAGGGAAACCGACTTGTGAGCATGGAATCACCATTCGAAAGCTTGGAGCCTTAATGGAGGACCATGGCCGAATTTGGAGGAGCACAAAAAAAGCTCACTGTCGAGAGCTTCTAGGAGGAGCAAAAACATTTTTGTGTTCCTCGCATCGCAAAATCCGATCAATGTAAGTATGATTCCGCCGTATTTCATTGTTGTATTCATATATGATTTCTTGCTTGAAATCGATCTTGGGACTTAATAGAAACCCAACAATAAGGATCTAATCCTTAATTCTGACGAAGAAATTAAAGTGTCATTGCATTAAGCGTAATGGATTGAGCACTAAAGTTATCATCACATGAATCTTCCAAAGATCATGTTCTACTATTTTCTCAACTCTGGGCTTAGGCCTAAGAGGTTTCTCTATCAAATAGAGTAACTTCTTAGTTCGCAGGACTATCCTGAGGTTTTATTCCCAATCTGAAAATTAAAGTCGTTTAATGACATTTTGTTGAGGGTTTTTTCGCGTAATTGGCAACCAATTAATTATCTTTATTAGGTCTCATCATACACCCTTAAGCATGCATTCTAAAAGCATAATAAGGCATGATAAATAAATTAATAATGATATGCGGATGGATATTTAAAACAACTTGTTCCTAGAACAAATCTCTCCATTTCCTCTCTCCCGCTAGCACAAATCTTACTTCTACCCAATTACATAACACTTCTAAAGAAACCTCATTTACATTGAGGGGAATAGGTGAGAAGAGAAATACAAAGAGTCAAGAGGTAATAGGCTGGACACGCAGGTCCAATTTAATAAATTCTAAATTTATTACAACAATTTCCAAAATTGCCTTCACCCATCTAATATCCATCTGATATACATTATTCATACATCACATCCATGTATTCACACAAAGCATGTTATCAATTAATCTAATCCAATTAAGTAATCTGAAATTAATGACCATCCAATGTTCAAACAACGATTTGATTTGCGCGGGACAAACTCGTTTTAAGAATAAGTACTCAAAGTACGAATTCTCGAATTATATCAAACTACAATATTAAATCCAATTTAATTTGTATTCAATACTAATTTTTTATTTAATTCCAAATTAAATAATTACACTTTATTAATGAGCCTTTGCGACTTAGATTCTAAATCCAATCATTACGGCTCTCAAAGCTGTTGGACATAATGACCCATAGCGTCACTATTTGCACAGATCATTGTGTTGTTGTAGCAAATTAACTATGTGACAAGGAAATTGCACTCTCATCATTTGTGATTAGATCACCATAGATATATAAATGAAGAGAGGTCCCTATGATTAGTTCCTGGATTGAGAATGATATGAGACAGTATCAGTCCCCGAAGGTTTAATCATTAAATATCCCTAGCCGGAGTATTATCGAGACTGGACATCGATAATGCAGAATAGGCTAGTATTGCACTTGTGTGCGTTGTGAGGGCACAACGGCATAATTCTCATATATATAAGTATCGGATACTTATGCAAGTGCGATAGGAGGTCGTGTTTCACCGATGGTACGGGAAACAGCTTCGCTCTGGATAGACCCCTCGGAATCCCATTGGTATTATGACTATGTGTCTATGGGAGGCCGAATTCAAGGTAGGTGTGTATAGTCTTAACCTGAGACTTACATCGCTAATACTTACGATAATCGATAGACTTTGGTCTTGGTGGTACAGGGCTTTAACCGGTTCTGCGTACACCACTTCTGGGTTTATCAGAGAGTCGTAGTGTATTGGGTGTGATGTATAGACGGAAGTATCACTTCAGTCATAGTGGAGATGATGTCACGCAGGATACGGTACTAGCGCTCTTGAGTGATGCGCATCCAATCGGGATATTGTGACCAGGTCATGAATATCCGATTATAGAGACTATGTTACCAGACATCCGATATGTGTTTCGGACGGGGCAGACACTTATCCAGCCCCAGCCCTAGCACGTGACTATCCGATACTGGGCCGATATGCACAATACAATGGTATACTACGCTTGATACAGATCTTAATATTCTTAAATGGATATTTCCGGAGAATTGGGTAGACTTGGTGCTTTGCTAGGAGTCGACCTTGTCTCGTAAATCGGTAGAACGTAGTACATGGTACGTACGTGATTCGGATACTCCGACGACCGTATTTACTGCCAACTTATCCGGGGATCTCATGGGTCGCTTCCCGATAATCCACCGATGACGCATAACTCGCACTCTTAAAAAATCTGGGATTATATAAAAGAGAGAGAAAATTTAATATAGAATTAATTTCGGAGATATTTTATCTAGGATAAAATATCGTCTAGAGAGAGATAATGATTAATTTGGAATTAATCGGTAAATTAATATATTCGATATATTAAATGAAATTAGATTTCGACGCGGAATTAAAATTAGATTTTAATTCGGGCAAACGAATTAATTTAGAATTAATTCTTTAGCGACATGAATAGTGAATTTGCTAGGCGTAATCATTTAATTATGACGCGACGGAAAAATAGCTAATTAGGAATTAGCGAACCCGAGACCGAGTGTGATTGCGAGCGCATTCGTATTTCGAATTCGAGTGCGGCAACGCAAGTCACATCAAGCGTCAAATCAATCGTCACATCAAGCGTCAAATCAAATGTCACTTTGAGTGATGTGATTGATTGATGTGGTGATTGATTGAAAGACTTACATCACTTTATTAAAGTGACAATGAATAGTTGATGTAAGTTGGTGTAATAGTGTTTGGAGGGAAAAGCATTACTTTTGGTTTTTTATTAATCAATTAGTAATTGTTTTTAGTATTTTTTCTGGAAAATATAAAAAGGCATTTTTGGAAAATCTTTACCAATAATAACACAACATTCTTCTCTCTCATTTCTCTCTTCCAAGTCACGCCCAAACTGATTTTCTTCACTGGTTTTTGAAGCCAATTAGCGTGAGCAAATGGGAAGCAAAGAGTGAGTTTTTGTGGCAAAAACTCAAGTGCTAGCACACTACGAGACTTGCGAAGGTGGTAGGGAGCTTCACCATGAGCCGGGATCCGTTGACGAAGCTTGGAGCTCCGTTTCTCAGCTCAAAATCTGTTTTTGAGGCAGTGAACTGCATCATTTGTGCGCCTATGGCAGTGGCTTTTTGGCCTTGATTCGTCTCCAAATCGACTCAACCGATCGATGTGAGTATTCCGCTACCTCCGTTGATGTATTCACACATGTATTTCATGTCTTGTTTGATCTTGGGACCTAGATAATAACCAACAATGGCATCAAGAGCTATAGGTTCAAGCATGAAATTGTAGGGCTTAAAATTTGGGTAAATTGTGTTGAGCATGATTTGAATAAATTGATTGTTTAAGTATGCTTATTATGTCTAATTTCATTTTGGTTGGACCAATTTGTTGAAAAATGATTTGGAATTATTTTCCCCAAATATTGACCTTGGCCGAATGTGAATGTGATTTTGGGTTCTTGGAAATTTTTGATTTTTAATTCATTTGATGAGTTAGAATCATTTAGGTTGATGTTATTTGAATCGAATTGGATTGGATTTCGAATTGGACAAAAACCCCAAAAATTCTATGTTGGCCGAATGGTTGATTGCCCTAATGTCTTGGTAATTTTGATTTTGTGACATTGGATGTGTATGAAATCAAATTGGATGGTGATTTGATGTCGATTGTGGGTTCGATTGGATCGAAACCAAATCGGACACAAAATCCCTCTTTTGGCCGAGAGCATTAAAAGCATGTAATGGGTTTGATTTTTCAATTTGTGTGTTGGACATATAATAATGAATTGAGTATGATTAATTGGACTAATTTAGTGTTTTCGAAATGTTGATTTAGTTGATTAATCATGTAATGCACTTTAGGTAATTAAATTGCGGAATTGGATTCATGAAATTTAATTATTTAGGCTTAAATTGGATTTGGTCTTCTAATGTTATATTTGGGCTTATTGGGCTTGATTTATCAAGTTTGGTTTAGGCCAAGTGGATTGGATCCAATTGGGCCCAAAACCTTAACCATAAAGCCCAAATGCGACTAATGAACCTTTAAAGTTCAATTGGGCCTAATGGGCCTAAATTGATTTCTAGGCTTATGGGGTTACTCCTTGATTGGCTTTGGTTGCCGAAGCCCATGCCTTAAAGAAATTAATTAAAGCCCATTGGACTTCAATTGAATTGACGTTGGACGTTAATCGGTCTTTGAGACGCGTTACGATTAAATTTGGAATTTAAATCGTAAAAGGATTATTAATAAAGTGTAATGTTTAATTTGGAATTGAATAGTGAATTAGTATTAAATACATGTTAAATTTGATTTAATGATGTAGTTTAATTTAATTCATGAATTCGTACTTTAAGTACTTATTCGCAAAAACGAGTTTGACTCGAACAAAATCAAATCGTTGTTTGAACATTGGATGATCACTTAATTATCAGATTAATTAATTTGATTAGATTGATTGATAGCATGCTTTTGTGTGTGAATACGTGGTTGATGAATGAATAATGTATATCGGATGGATATTAGTCGGGTGGGGCAATTTTAGAAATTGTTGTAATAATTCGATTTATTAAATTGGACCTGCGTGTCCAGCCTTATCACCTTCATTCTCTTTGTATTCTCTTCTCACCTATTCCCCTCCATGTAAATGAGGTTTCTTTAGAAGTGTAGTGTAACGGGTAGAAGTAATACAAGTGCTAGCTTGAGTGAGAAAGGGAGAGATTTGATCTAGGATCAATGTGTTAAGTATCCATCCGCATATCATTATTATTTATTTTCATACTCACTTTATTATGTATTTAGAATGCATGTTTAAGGGTGTATGATGATGAGACCTTAACAAAGATAATTAAATTGGTAGCCAATTTGCACGCGAAAAACCCTCGTTAAATATCAAGCGTTTATTTTCCTTCCATTGAGTGATTCTTGCTCAAGATCCGAGATTGGCAGGGGTTGTTGGCCAAAGTCAAGCCCTTGTCCGTCGAAGATGTGTTTTAATCACGAGGCTTTGTTCCATATCGGTGTCGTGTCCAAGTTGTGGTTTGTTGGCCAAAGTCAAGACCACTTCTTGTCCATTGACATTGATTACGAAGCTTCCATGTCAATGGGTCCGCGCTTGACTGGGATCACTAGGTTTGTTGTGCCAAAGCCAAGGCCTAGTTGATTCAGAGGAAAAAGGTTAGGGTATATATTCGATATATAGGCATATATTAGATATATGTTTGGGACTTGGATGTCCACCTACTGGATCTAGGAGTTGGATGGGATCCAATTGATCTTCGAGATCTACCTAGTTAATTATCATACAATTTGTTGGCCAAAGTCAAGATTGTGTGATATTTAACGGGATCCTAGCCCACTAGGAAACACGGTTTCCCGAGTACTCGACAGAGGGTTAGAGGCTCGACGAAAAATAGTGGGAGGCAAGTATTGAATTTGCAATATTCGTTCGAATACTCGCTAAACGCGCTCATCTATATTTTACTCGTCATATTAATCAAAAGTATTAGTTGGACTAATATTTTATGTTGTTTTAAATATATATATAGTTGGACTATATATAAACTCATTCGATATATAGTTGATTTTATAATTGGATTATAGTAATCAATATAATTGAATTAAAATTATAGTTGATTAAATAATTGGATTATTGTAATCATTATAATGAATAGTACCTTATTAAATTGATTAAATAGTTGGACTATTGAAATCAAGAAAGAATTGAAAAGTTGAATATTTAAAATATATAATCCTTGGATTAAATGTTTTAAATGATTTAATTTTCATTGGGAATTAATAATAGGTTACTTTATTGGATAAAATAACTTGTTATATCTAGACCCATAATTAAGCAAATAAGTAGAGCATAAAATCTTTGGAAGATTTATGTGATGATGGCTTTAGTGCTTAATTTAATATACTTGTCAATAAATATATCTTTAGATTTAAAAGGTATTAAATTTGCAATTTATAATTCTTAGAGAATTGATTTGACTGTTCTAGTGGAGATAAAGTCAAAGTTTGCAATTGGGCATGTTGCACAAGGTGCACATCATTTCGATATTCTAAAACCCAAGGCTTGGCCAAAGGTTTGTGAAATATTGAAAAGATAATTGACATATCCCAAAGTGACTAACATTTGGATATGGCAGACACGAAGGAATTAAAGAAAGGGCGAGGCTCTGACTTTAAAATATTTGTCAAAGTTATGTTCACTACTAGTATTGAAATTGGATTTTAAATACTTAGTGTGGTACATAAAATATATGTATTGATGTTCAGAATCCGCTATGAGCAGGATACTGACTTCAAGCCGAGATTTCTCTGCGAATCGGAAACGGGACGAAAGTCGCTGTTTCGACCGTAGATACCTAAGTTTAGGAACTACCCTTTGGGTATGTACTTAAATTAGGAACTGTTATAATGTAACTAGTTTGACTAGAGACATTATCTCTATATCAGTGTTTAATCCGTTGCGGATAAACCTTTATATTCTAGAACACTAAAGTGTTTCATTATATAAAGATGATATTGAGATAAACACATTAGATGTAAATAACAGAATTTATATTTTGAATATAATTAAAATCTCAAACATATAAAATGACAAATAAATAGCTCAAATTGATTTGATCAATAGAGACTTATTTGTGGCATTGTTGTCTATGACACAATTAAACGAGACTCGTATATCCACACTTTTGAAGAGTGGGTACTAGGACTGATTTGACTATTCAAATAAGGTCTGCGAATCTAGTTTATTAGGTAAAGTACCTAAAATACTATTTACTTGGCAATAGTAAAAGGGCCACCGATCTGTTAGCCCTATTCATGGTGAAGTAAGTGGGCCCATATCTAGCTAGGCTAGATGTGAACATGAATATTTCGTGACCTTAACGGATGTGGCATCACGTTATGGTTATGTGTTTCTTTTGAAGAACACAAATTGGAAACTTTAAAGTTTCGACACGAAGTAAATAAACAGATCGGCTATAGTATTATTCCGCCACGGTAAGACCGTAATGGAAAATACTTAAGCAGTAAGTTTCATACATACATGAAAGAGTACGGTATTCTTTCAAATAAGGACTCCTCCCGAGACACGTCAGTTAGACGGTGTGTCCGAACTAAAACCGAATTTTGTTGGACATGATAAGGTTTATCACAAGTAGCTCTGAGCTACTGTTTCCTTCAATAGGATATGTATTAACAGTGCAAAACTTATTTAGAATAAGTTTCCATATAAATCTGTTTGACAGATGTCATGTAGGATATGAACAGGGAAGAAACGAGGTTTCTCATTCCTGATAATTTGGGTATGCCAGGCATAACGTTTGGATGATACCAAACTAAGGACCCAAATTGGATAAGTGCCAATATAGGTTATCCTAAGGGAAACCATAAGTATAGTACTTATAAATCTCACATGAGAACAATGTGATTGTTGCTCACCATGCATTTTTCCTGAGAGGAATACCGATATGCAGTGGTCAGTGGGAGGATAGTGATACTCGATGAAAATCGGAGTAATACTGTTCTAGGCACGAAGTCCTTAATGGAACAAAAATACTTCATCTATGATGAATCTATACCATTAATCTTCAAATACACAAGAAACTAGTAGATCAGATAGAGTCAGAAAACAACCTAGGGTATGGGTTTCTGATCTAACCCCATAAAGATGTCAATCTTATGGAGGTGTACCATCCGACTACGTTTTGAGGAAATGATACGAGGTATCGACTCCCTATTATGGCAAAGTGCCATGAGTCCGAAATGGATTCCATGTATAACAACTATTTTGGATACTAGTTGTTTTACCACAAGGCATTGTGCCTATTGGTACATTAACGTCTTCAAGGAAGACATATATGGATGGCAACATACCAACGTACAAAGCTAGGCTTGTGACTGAAAGGTATCGTTATCAACATTGTGTTAATAATAGTTCAACCTTTTACCTGTTGCCATGCAAATCCATTTTGAAGATGCTTGTTGATAACTGCATATTTCATTTATGAAATGTGTCAGTTGTAGATCAAAATCGCTTTCCTGAAAAAGAAACCTTTTGGAGGATGTTTACAACATCTTGACGATTTTGTATAACCGACGAACAAGGTTTGCGGGTTATTCGATCCATGTTTGGATTAATGCAAGCATAAGGTTCTTGAAACTGTCGTTTTGAAATAATCATAATGGTTTATGATTTGAATCAAAACGAAATAATTCTTGTGTATATAAGGAGGTTAGTGGGAGAGCACACTGACAGTGAAATTCCCATATAGCAATTGATGAAAGCTTGGCTTTCAATAAAAATTCTCCGTAGAATTCTGGGGAGTAACAACTTTATTCAAGGAATAAAGATCTATTGGGATAGATTGGAGTTGTTAACACTCTCTGGGAAATTGTACATTTAAAATGTACTTGATTTGTGTCTCATACGCTTCGAGTATATAGAGTCACGATCAGGTCAATCCAATTGATAGTCACTGGATTGAAATTAAGAACATCTGTTAGTATCTCAGAGAACTAAAGATGCTATCTTAAACTATGGAGAATGATAACTTGAAGTGACTGGGATCACTGCTGCAAGTTTCCAAACGATTAAATAATACGGTACTATTAAGTTTGAACACTGGGACAGTGAGCTGGAAATATTCCGAGCAAGATAACTATTGCCGAATAAACAACAAATGCGGATTATTGCTGCAGCTGAGGCAGCAAAGAAGCCATTTGGATCGAAAATAAATCTAATTAGATTAGATATAGTTATGTTAGCAGCTGAGCTAGGCGTCAGCACAGGCTAAGGAATTGAAGGTCTCATCGACGATCCAATATATACTTCTATATCATCTGATTCGTTCGGATCATACATCGTGGCGATGTGATGATCGATATAAATCGCGTCAAACGATAATCAAACAAATCCGCTGACGAAAACCTTTCCTCAGCAATTTGAGCGAACCGTACATAGTTCGGGTGTGGGACACTTGAGTGACTGGCTATGTGCCAAGTGGGAGATTGTTGGACATAATGACCCATAGCATCACTATTTGCACAGATCATTGTGTTGTTGTAGCAAATTAACTATGTGACAAGGAAATTGCACTCTCATCATTTGTGATTAGATCACCATAGATATATAAATGAAGAGAGGTCCCTATGATTAGTTCCTGGATTGAGAATGATATGAGACAGTATCAGTCCCCGAAATTTTAATCATTAAATATCCCTAGCCGGAGTATTATCGAGACTGGACATCGATAATGCAGAATAGGCTAGTATTGCACTTGTGTGCGTTGTGAGGGCACAACGGCATAGTTCTCATATATATAAGTATCGGATACTTATGCAAGTGCGATAGGAGGTCGTGTTTCACCGATGGTACGGGAAACAGCTTCGCTCTGGATAGACCCCTCGGAATCCTATTGGTATTATGACTATGTGTCTATGGGAGGCTGAATTCAAGGTAGGTGTGTATAGTCTTAACCTGAGACTTACATCGCTAATACTTACGATAATCGATAGACTTTGGTCTTGGTGGTACAGGGCTTTAACCGGTTCTGCGTACACCACTTCTGGGTTTATCAGAGAGTCGTAGTGTATTGGGTGTGATGTCAAGACGGAAGTATCACTTCAGTCATAGTGGAGATGATGTCACGCAGGATACGGTACTAGTGCTCTTGAGTGATGCGCATCCAATCGGGATATTGTGACCAGGTCATGAATATCCGATTATAGAGACTATGTTACCAGACATCCGATATGTGTTTCGGACGGGGCAGACACTTATCCAGCCCCAGCCCTAGCACGTGATTATCCGATACTGGGCCGATATGCACAATACAATGGTATACTACGCTTGATACAGATCTTAATATTCTTAAATGGATATGTCCGGAGAATTGGGTAGACTTGGTGATTTGCTAGGAGTCGACCTTGTCTCGTAAATCGGTAGAACGTAGTACATGGTACGTACGTGATTCGGATACTCCGACGACCGTATTTACTGCCAACTTATCTGGGGATCTCATGGGTCGCTTCCCGATAATCCACCGATGAAGCATAACTCGCACTCTTAAATAATCTGGGATTATATAGAAGAGAGAGAAAATTTAATCTAGGATTAATTACGGAGATATTTTATCTAGGATAAAATATCGTCTAGAGAGAGATAATGATTAATTTGGAATTAATCGGTAAATTAATATATTCGATATATTAAATGAAATTAGATTTCGACGCGGAATTAAAATTAGATTTTAATTCGGGCAAACGAATTAATTTAGAATTAATTCTTTAGCGACATGAATAGTGAATTCGCTAGGCGTAATCATTTAATTATGACGCGACGGAAAAATCGCTAATTAGGAATTAGCGAACCCGAGCCCGAGTGTGATTACGAGCGCATTCGTATTTCGAATTCGAGTGCGGCAACGCAAGTCACATCAAGCGTCAAATCAATCGTCACATCAAGCGTCAAATCAATCGTCACATCAAGCGTCAAATCAATCGTCACTTTGAGTGATGTGATTGATTGATGTGGTTGATTGATTGAAAGACTTACATCACTTTATTAAAGTGACAATGAATAGTTGATGATGTAAGTTGGTGTAATAGTGTTTGGAGGGAAAAGCATTTACTTTTGGTTTTTTATTTAATCAATTAGTAATTGTTTTTAGTATTTTTTCTTGGAAAATAAAAAAGGCATTTTGGAAAATGCTTTACCAATAATCACACAACATTCTTCTCTCTCATTTCTCTCTTCCAAGTCACGCCCAAACTGATTTTCTTCACTGGTTTTTGAAGCCAATTAGCGTGAGCAAATGGGAAGCAAAGAGTGAGTTTTTGTGGCAAAAAATCAAGTGCTAGCACACTACGAGACTTGCGAAGGTGGTAGGGAGGTTCACCCATGAGCCGGGATCCGTTTGACGAAGCTTGGAGCTCCGTTTCTCAGCTCAAAATTCTGTTTTTGGAGGCAGTGAACTGCATCATTTGTGCGCCTATGGCAGTGGCTTTTTGGCCTTGATTCGTCTCCAAATCGACTCAACCGATCGATGTGAGTATTCCGCTACCTCTGTTGATGTATTCACACATGTATTTTATGTCTTGTTTGATCTTGGGACCTAGATAATAACCAACAAAAGCCCAATTAACATCCAATGTTAATTTAATTAAAGTCCAATGGGCTTTCAATTAATTTATAAGGAATGGACTTTGGCAACCAAAGCCCAATAAGGAATCACCATTTGCCAAAAATCAATTTAGGCCCAATTAAAATATTAAAGGCCCATTTAATTATATTTGGACTTTATGGAAATGGTTTTGGGCCCAATTGGATCCAACTAATTAACCTAAACCAAACTTGGCCCAACCAAGCCCATTAAGCCCAAATACAACTTTATAAGCCCAATTCCAAATTAAGCCCAACTAATTTAATCACAATATTCCAACTATCACAATTAAATTATTTAATGTTCATTAGCCACAATTAATTAGTCAAATTAATATTTCCAAAACATCAATTTACTTAATTAATCATGCTTATTATCATCAACACATGTCCAACATTATTAAATCAAAAAATCATATCATTTCCATGCTTACTAGGTCACGGTAATTTAGGGTTTTTGTCCAATTCCGATTTCAATCCAATTGAATCTCAAATCAACATTTCCCAAGTCTTTCAACTCATCCAATGATCAAAAGAACAAAAAATACCATGACTATTTAGGGCATGTAACTTTCGGCCAAGCCCAAAAATTAGGGAAAATCTAATCCAAATCAATTTTCATCAAATTGATCATGCATAACTCTAAGTTATCATCATTCAAGCATACTCAATCAAACAATTTCATCAAATCATGCTCAAATCAATTTTACCCAAATTTTACCCTAAATCAATTTCATGCTTAAACAAGGCTCTTGATACCATTTTTGGGTTTTCTAGGTCAAACCAAGATCATTTAAGCCAATGAAATGTGCGAATACAACAAATTAAATTTGCGGAAATACTCAGTTTGATCGGATTTGTGATGCGAAGAACACAAAAATTTTCCTCCTCCATGGATGCTCTCGGCCAAGCCCTCCTTTTGTGATCCATGTTTGATCTCCAAGCTCCAAGCTTTGTGTGTGGATTCCATGCTCATATATGGATTTCCCTATCACCTTTGTGAGACTCCATTGGTGTGCTAGCACTCTTGAAAAATTGCCATAATTTTTCTATTTCCCCTTGTGTTGCTCTCGGCAAAGGAGAAGCAAAAGAGAGAAAAAATGGCCCTTGGCCGAATGGGAGAGAAGAGAAGATGATGAGTTGTGTTTGGTTTTTGATTTCAAAAATAAATACCAAAAATCCAACTTTTCAAAAAAATGGTACAAGACTTTAAAGTCTTCCAACAACTCACATCACTCACAAGTGACAACCACCACATCACTCAAAGTTGATGTGACTTATATCACAAGAATGACTAATGATGTGACGCGTGATGTGACTTGTGGGCCCTACTTTTTTCGAAATGCGAGTGGGCCCGCAAACACTCTCGGGCTCGGGTTCGCTAATTCCGAATTAACAAATTTTCCGTTGCGACGTAATTAAATCAAATTTAATTAAATAATTATGCCTAGCAAAATTACTATTCACGTCGCTAGCGAATTAATTCTAAATTAACTCGTTCGCCCGAATTAAAATCTAATTTTAATTCCACGTCGAAATCCAATTTCGTTTAATATATCGAATATATTATTTTATCGATTAATTCCAAATTAATCGTTCTCTCTCTTTAAATAATATTTTATCCCATATAAAATATCTCCGTAATTAATCCTAGATTAATTTTCTCTCTCTTATAATTAATCCCAGATTAATTATGCTCGATTCATACGTCATCGGTGAATCTTCGGGAAGCGACCCATGAGATCCCCGGATATGTTGGTAGTAAATCCGGTCGTCGGACTATCCGAACACGTACGTACCTAGTACTACGTTTTTACCGATTTACAAGACATGGTTGGCTTCTAGCAAAGCACCGTGCCTACCCAATTCTCCAGAAATATTCTTAAAAGAATATGTAATCTATATCAGGTGTAGTATACTTGGTAT
Organism: Zanthoxylum bungeanum; assembly: GCA_019454045.1. Classification (NCBI taxonomy): domain Eukaryota; kingdom Viridiplantae; phylum Streptophyta; class Magnoliopsida; order Sapindales; family Rutaceae; genus Zanthoxylum; species Zanthoxylum bungeanum. The sequence continues at coordinate 41,273 of SKCR01040793.1, forward strand.
TGCGTATTGCGATCCAGTATCGGATGTCATGTGCTAGGCCTAGGGCTGGAATTGTGTCTGCCCCGTACGAAGCACATGTCGGATCTCTGGTAACTAGTCTCTATAATCGGATAATCATGACCTAGTCATATTATCCCGATGACTGCAGTACTAAAGAGTACTAGTTCCGTATCCTACGTGACCATCATCTCCATATGACTGGAGTGATACTTTCATCTTGACATCACACCCAATACACAGAACCTGTTAAAGCCCTGGACGGCCAAAACCAAAGTATATTGATTGTCACAAGTATTAGCGGTGCAAGTCTCAGGTTAAGACCAAATACATCTACCCTGATTCGGACTTCCATAGACACATAGTCATACTACCAATAGAATTCCGAAGGGTCTATCCAGAGCGAAGTTGTTTCCGTACCATCGGTAAACACAACCTCCTATTACACTTGCATGAGTATCCAATACCCAAATATATGAGAACTATACTGTTATGCTCCCATAACAAGCACAAGTGCAATACTAGTCTATTCCGCATTATCGATGTCCAATCTCGATAATACTCCGACTATGGATGTTTTAATGATTAAACCTTCATGGATTGATATTGTCTCATATCTTATCAATCTGTAACTAATCATATGGACTTTTATCATTTATATATCCCGGTAATCTAATTACAAATGATAAAAGAGCAATTTCCTTTGTCACATAGTTAATTTGTACAACAATACCATGTTCTGTACAAATAGTGATGCTATGGGTCATAATTGTCCAAAAACTTCTACGTCATCTCGACATTCCATCGCTTCTTGAGCCTTGTGCCATCCATCTGCTCCAAAGAATAGGTATCAGGCCTGACGACCTCGGTTACTTTGTAAGGCCCTTCCCATTTTGCCATAAAAGTGCCTTCTTCTAAATTATTCGTATTCAATTTGACCCGTCTTAAAGCTAAATCCCCATGGTGAAAGGTTAGTACCTGGACACTTTTATTGTACAAATGGGCCATCCTCTATTGGTAGGCTGGTGCTCGGAGTGTCGACTTCTCTCGCTGTTGCTCCACCAAATCTATATCATTTCTGATAAGATCCTTATTATGTTTTTCTTCAAAATATCAGACTTGATGGTTTATCATTCCGATCTCTACTGGGATCAACGGCTCACGCCCGTAAGCCAAAGAAAATGTGGTCTCACCCGTGGAATCCTTGTATGTTGTCTGATATGCCCACAGAATCTATGATAATGTTTCCACCCATAAACCTTTGCACGACCTGAGCCTCACCTTTAAATTATTCTTTATAGTCTTGTTAGTCACTTTAACCTGACCATTGGACTTGAGATGAGCCGGTGATGCAAATCTTAGGGAAATCTGATTGCTTTTAAGAGCTTCTTGAAGCCCGTGCTGTCAAATTATTTTCCATTGTCTGTTATAATACCCGGGGATCCTGAACCGACATACAATAATCTGCTTCACAAAGTCAGTAGCCTTATTCTCTGTAATAGTGGACAATGACTTGGCCTCCATCCACTTAGTGAGTCAATCAATGGCTACAATGGCATACTTTATTTGTTCCTTTCCCAAGGGCAATGGACCAATAAGATCTAATCCCCATTAGGCAAACAGCTAAGAGATAGACAACGTTGTCTACTCGGAAGGTTTCCTGGGCATATTTTCATTTTTCTGACATCAACGAGCCACATCTAGCCCATCCTGAAGCATTATGGGCTAATAGTAGCCTTGTCTGATCACTTTAGACCTTCTTACCGTGACTCCCGCAAATGTTTTCATGGATCTCCCTTAGAACATAATTAGCATCTTTGGGTCTAAGACACCTCAAATACGGCATTGTGTACCCTCTCTTATACAAAACTCCAACCATGAGGCAAAAATGGGCATTGCAATATTTCACCTTTCTGGCTTCTTTCTTATCCTCAGGCAGCTCTCCAGATTCCAGGAATCTCTTAATCGGTTCCATCTAAGATGGCTTGGCTTTTGCTTCCACTTCTATCACATCTTCAAAGCCTGCACTCTTTGGCATAATGATCTCTAGAGGAATGTCTCATGGTATCATGGACTTGATTGAGGATGCCAACCATGCCAATGAATCTTCTTCTTGATTACACTCTTGATAAATTTGCTCGAAGATCACATTCATCATTCCTCCAAGCAATTTCTTCACCTCCATGAGGTAGGCTATCATGATAGACTCATACAGAAGCGAAGTAGGATTTATCGCTATATATATGACATCGGTGACCATGACACTATTGAGCTCACGGTTCATAGAGAGAACGGATAGTCCAACATGGGGACTAATTGGAGAGTAAAAGAGTCGCCACCTAGTATAAAACAATGGGAATGATTTAAGGCCGCACTACACCCCTCACAAGATCCAATCTTAAATCCTTTTTGGGTTTAAAATGGTCTCTTACTTATACCAATATAATATTTAGGTTCAAAGAGAGGTATCATACATCTTATAATGCAGTCACATGCAACAATATTTTACAAAGCACACATTGTGCGAATAGTAAATAATAAACAGTAAAAGAAAGTGAATAGTGGAATTAACAAATAAAATAAATGTTCAGAAGTTATTCTAATAATAGAAAAATGAGAATCCAGTAAATCAGAGCACGCATCTTATTGGCCTAGCGTTGTGGAAGTCTGGCCATATATTTTTATTTGCCATTGGTGTCTGGTCGGACATAGCCCATGTTTGGCCGAATATTTTTCGCAAACTAGAGAGATACATAAGATAAATCAAGCTTAATTGAAAGTAAACAGAAGTAATAACAATGGTAATAACAACACGAAAAATTTTATGTATAATGATAAAAACGAAAATAATAACCATGGTAGTAAACAAATAGTAACAATCACAAAATGAAAAAACAAATGACAGCAGTAATAAAACAACAGTAATGACGCATAAAGATAAAATGATGTAAAGAAAATATTCTCATGGCCTTCCTTTGGAGAAGCCTAGCTAGATGTTGTGACAGACATTTGTTCATGGATGTGCATGTCCGGCCAAACGTGTGGCAGTTCGGGCCGGAGATACTGTGTAAGAAAATAGAAACTGAAAAATAATGTCCTCAGGTCATACCTTTGTATATATAGTGGCTCTAAAAACCCTTTCTGAATGTCGGGTACTTGCTGGATTCGTACCAGGAGGAGCTTCAAGGACCAAATGGGTGTTCTCTCACGTTCTCTTTTTCTCTCAATGTTTGGTGTTTCAGAGTCTCAGTATTTCATCAGGGGTTTCTTAGTGATTGATTCTGGATGAGTTGTGAAGGGGAGTAGCCCTTTTTTTTATAGTGCCAGAGAGGGATCTAAGAATGGAAAGGAAGATATAATCCCTCTATGGTCTCTTTTTTGTCTAACGTTACTGGTATCAGTAATGTTCGATATTATCTTACGTTTAATTTGAAATATAAGTCTAGGCCGACTATTAATCATTTTGTGGCTTCAACTCTTGGGAATTTACACATGCATTGACCACTTTAATACATGTATGGTCGGATATTTAACTTCAATTTCATATCTGGCTGCTATTATCAGATCATATGACTTTGGTAACTGACAATATGCACATTCATTGACAGATGTGACTTATCCGACCGGATTTAGTATTTTCAGGGTATATCCTACCAGATTTTCTAGTTAGAGAGAAGGTAGGCCGGACATATATGATGTCCGGCTGACTTTTGGTTGTATTTTTGGAATTCCTTGGAGGTTCTTTCCTTTTTGGCACTTATCTTGCAATATTCCCAATTGTCAGAGGTGTATTCGTAAGAGACTCATCATCGACTTATGCATAAAATTGCAATGTCTACAGCTCCATAGCCTGGAATCCCTCATTCACTTATTGGAAGGCCAATTGTGAATCACTCTTCACTACAAAATCCATAACCGTGACTGTGTTATACAACCTTAGCCTGACCAGGATTGTTTCATACTCTGCCTCATTGTTGGTAGTTTCAAAAGAAAATTTTAAGACATAGCTCAGCTCCTCACCGCGCCCATTGTTGAGAATAATGCCAGCCTTACACCCTTGTGAACTTACCGACCCATCCACATATAATTCTTATTTTTGCTCTTTTTTCCCAGACCACCCACAGATGTAGCCCTGTAAATTCTGCCACAAATTCAGCTAGTTCTTGCCCCTTGATTGACACCCATGGAATGTAGCAAATATCATACTCACTTAGCTCTACTGACCATTTCACAAGACAACCCGAGGCCTCGGGTATGTGCAAAATTTGGCTAAGAGCGTGATCAGTGTATACCCCAATAGGGTGTGCTTGAAAGTAAGGATACAATTTCCTGGCCGCTGTAACTAGTGACAATGCCATCATCTCATGGGACGAGTATCTAATTTCTACATCTAACAATGCCTTACTAGAATAATATATTGGACTCTGGACCCCATTTATCTCCTATACTAGTATCGAACTAATAGCATGCGGTGAAACATCTAAGTACAGAAATAACTTCTTACTCGAGATTGGCTTAGCCAGGAACGGAGGTCTGGTCAAGTATTTCTTGAGCTGTTGGAATGCATCATCGCACTTGCTTGTCTATTATATCTCCTTCTTTGCCTTTTTTATGAGTTGAAAGAAGATATGACATTTGTCGACATTTTGGAATGAAATTGGTTAAGTGTCGCGACCTGACCCGTCAGGCTCTGAATTTCTTTAACTGTCCTTGAGGAATTCAGAGCTAACACTGCCTTGATCTTTTTGGGATTGGCTTCAATGCCCCTTGCGCTGACCATGCACCCCAAGAACGTTCCCAATGAAACACCAAAAGCATAATTCTCCGAATTCAACTTCATCTCGTACTTTCTCAGAAGCTCAAAAGTTTCCCTGGGCAATTCAGATTATCCATGGACAATATTGACATTGTGATCGGGCTATCTACATAGACATGCATTGTCATACCGATGAGAAGCTTAAAGATCTGATTTATCAAACTACGATATGTTACATCCGTATTCTTCAACCTGAAAGGCATGACCTTGTAGCAATATAGCCTCTGGTCAATAATGAAGAATATCTTCTCCTCACCCTTAAGGTACATTCTGATCTGGTTGTATCATGATAATGCATCCATAAAACGGAGAAGCTCATAATAGGCTGTTGAGTCCACCAACTGATGCCTCATTGGTTTTATGATTATATCTCATTTTATCGTCTTAGTGTGTTCATTGCTTTTCATATTGGTCCCCACAGACGACGCCAACTATTGACGTTTGTTTTTCATTCTAAGGGTAAAATGGGGAATTTACCCCTCGAACAAACCTCCCTCAACGGTGAATTTATTTGGTTAGTGAAAATCACACAAACTTGACAACAGATAGATAATCACAAAGACAGATAGTTACGTGATTCAGTGGAGAGTGGCTCCAACCAACATCCACGTGAGAAGGGGATTGTTATTTATTGGCCTCAAGTGATAATCAAATCGGGCACCTAACAAAGAAATCATGGATTGCAATAAATAACTCAATGGGTTTAAAATGTGGTCAGGTCATGACTCACTTTCTCTCTCTCTATCACGTAGTTCGCTTTACAAGCTTTTTCTCTGAAATTATGAGTATTGGAAAATGTAAAAGTTGCCAACCTTTTTTAATATGTCTTCTACTCCTTTATATAGGTTCTCAAACCACTTTTAGAACCGACCCTGACATAAGCTCATGTCACTGAATCATCATTGTAAACCTTAATCATTGTTTCCACCAATTTCTCAACCAATCAGATTAACTCATTCCTCTATCACTGCACCGGGCTATGGTAGCCTCTGGTGGCCTGTGGCAGCTGCTGGTCTGCCAATGCACCAGCTTATGGAAACTAGCAGGGCCTACGACCAATGTCAACCATTACTTTATCTTCTTCATCATTATCCTTCTAGACGCACTCTTTCTTAGATATGGCATACGTCATGCTACTCCAAAACTGGTTGGCAATCATCCCATCTTCGTTCCTCTGGTCAGGTTACTGACACAACCAGTACTCTTCCGAACATAGACTTCAGATTCATCGTGTGGCACTCATATTGATGAATCTTCATCGGGTCAGGTTTTATGAACTCCAATAGCACCCCAAAATCCTCTTTTAATGTGGTCAGGTCAGGTACTACCATCTCTTGTCTTAATTCAGAATCCCTCCCTGGGGAGAACCTTCACACCAAGGTCAGGTCATTCTTCATCATTCCTCTTATCTCCCGACCCTTGGGCTTTTCCATCCATCTGGTTGGCTAGTTATTACAATACCCTTTAACCTTTCTCACGTAAGGGCTTTACAAAATACCACCAGCAACAACTTCTTAATAATGAGCTTTCTAAAATGTTCTTTTCTTAATACGATAAACAAACCCGTGTGTGTGTGAGTGTCTATGTATGTATGTATGTATGTATGTATGTATGTATGTATGTATGTTTTTATTTATCTATATATTTATATGTATGATAGATGTAATGATATATTTCATTTGTCCCACATTTACTAAGTATGGGATTAATCGGTGGTTTATTAACCTTTCATTTTAAGAATTAGTTTTATAATGTAATACAAGTGATAGAAACAGTATTGCACAATAACATGATTTAAGGTCAGTTTTGGAAGTGTTATTTATCTGACACCAATTAATATATTACCAATGATCTAAAAAAAATAACTTCTAGAAAATTCTGTTGATATGATTTTGAGAACTCCCGAAATACACTTAGTCTCATTAATTTCAATCAAATTTCGAGCATATTATGTTGCAGTTGGGAATGACACAGATATAAACATCATTTTATTTGCCATTTTATTTTAAAGTCTCAAAGGAATCCCAAGTTCTTAAAAGTTCGATGAACGAACATATAGTGATATTTAACTTGAACTGACTGGTGGTAATTTAGTTGCAAGAATTATGGGGTGGGACAATTTTGGGATTTCTAGAGTTGGGCTGTTTGTGAGAAATTTTGTTGATTTATGCACCCTAATAGTGCACATAACAGTCTCTTTGTTACTGTATAGAGGTGGCAGGAAATTATGCAATTGAGCTGAGGAAGCTGAGTTTGTGGATTTTGAGTCTATTTACAAAATTTTGAATTACACAAATATCTATTTTAAACATTGGTCATTATTTCTTTTTATCTTATCTTATTTATAAAGATCCATGAAGATACAAGGACAATGGCTCAGTGTTGAAGGTGTTGTAAACTTCTAGGAAGCTGCTTATGTAGGAATTAGGATTTTCATTCAGGCCATGATAAGTGCGGTTTATACCCACTTATTCCTGAATTCTTGGCTTACTATTTTGTTAGATTACATGTCATTTAATGTATTTTGTAGTTTCTTTTATGTTTTATTGGTAGGAAGCATTAGCATATGGATCTTGGAGCAAATGTACATGTTTTGGGACTTTACGGACATAATGAAAGCACACGGGAAAGCTGGATAGGCGTAGAAACCATTCCCTGAAAAATTACATTGGCGTCGCGACCCCCATTGTAGCATCGTGACGCCCAGATATGATGGAAACATACAACTTCCCGGGGGTATAGCGTCGCGATGTTGCGACAGAGTTCCAGAATCTTCACAAATAATTATTCTACAAGCACAATGACTTTAGGACTTCCCTATAAATATATAAGCTCGTCTAAAATCCTAGGGAGGAGAACAAAATACACAACAAAGAGTTCTACGCACATATTTTAGAGAGATCCAATGAGGAGGATTGAAGAGCGAAAAGAGGAGATGAAGACTGTGACGTCCGAAAACGAAGGGATTCGATTTGGGTTTTATCTTCTAGTTTATTTCTTTAAACTCTAATGATGTCCATTTTGTTCTTGACCCTATTTTCATTGTTTTTATCTTTAGTCATTAACTAATTATATTATTCTATAGGATGATGTAGCCTATGCTTGAACCTATGTATTGATTGCTAAATTAATTGTTATGATTTTTGATTCAGTTTATTCATATTTTCTTGTGATTAATGCTTCTAGTTTGTCGGCCACAAATTAAGATGATGAATGTTTAGAACCTATCACTCAGGAGAGAGGATTTTGAATAGAATCTAGAGACTATAACCTAGGATATTTGTAGAGTTCGAGAGAACCTATAATCCATTTGAAGTCATTAACCAAGAATCACATAGCGTAATGAGTTATTGATTACTAGATTTTTATAGGGATATCGAAGTTAGTAATTAATAATATTTTACTCGACACTCGGAAGAGGGAGTTAGAATAACTTAGGATTCTTGACTTATAAACTATGAAACTAAATAATAATTGATTGGCATTACAAATACATGGGGGATAGTTAGGTGAAATCAGACTCTAGAATCTTCTTTATCTTGGTTTATCTTAATTTAATGTTTTGATATCTTGCTTATTTAGTTTTTATTTTTAATTTAGTTTATTCCAAATTGGTTTCTAAATAAAGTTAAATTTATTAATTATAGTACTTAGGGCGATTTTGATTGTAATCCATGTGGGCTCGACACTCATACTTATCTTTTCTAAAACTTGACACTGTATTCTTACGGTACGATAATCTTGCAACAAGTTTTTAGCATCGTTTTCGGGGATTGTTAATCTAATTCACATTAATACTATTACCAATTAACCTTGACTTTAATTAAGATTTTTTTTATTCTTATTTTCATTTTTATTTCTATTTTTTATTTATTTGCTTTTAAGAAAAATTGAGAAAGAAACAATGGCGGCTGAAAATATAGAGAACAACCCACGCTAGGTGGCAATCCGAGATCACTTCAAACTGGTCATAGACGATAATTATTATGGGATTGTGCACCCACCAATCAATGCCAATAACTTTGAGCTGAAACCTGCATTGATCAACATGGTGCAAAAGAACCATGTTCAAATAGGTCCATGGCCGATGCAGCTGCTAGAGGAACAATGTTCAAGAAATCTACTGAAGATGTCTATGCTCTGCTAGAGGTGATGGCCATTAATAATTTCCAATGGCCAAGTGAACGCTCCACTGTGACTAAACTGGCTAGTATATATGAGGTGGATCCTATTATTGCACTTTCAGCTCAGGTGTCATCCTTCACGACTCATCTAGCAGCATTGATTAATCAAAGAGGGCAACCGTCTATTGAAGCTGCGTCTGCTGATAGAATGACCTTACCAGACGGAGGAGCAAGATTTGAGCAAGTCCAATATATGAATAATCGGAACTTCAACAATTATAGAAGCAATCATATTCCTAATTACTATCATCTGAAATTGTCATATGTAAACACAGAGAATACATTGCAACCTGTTCCGGGCTTCAATAATCAAATAGCTAAGTAGAAACCTTCCTTAGAAAATCTTATGAGCACGTTTGTTGCTAAAACTTCATAGAGGTTTGAGAAGAATGAGTCGAGGCTGAATAATATTAAAACACATATGGGCAATATAAGGGCAATAATAAAGTCTTTAGAAGTACAGATTGGGCAGATTGCTTCTTCTATGGCTAATCAATAAAAATGAGTATTTCCTTGTAATATTGAGGTCAACCCTAAGGAGCAGTGTCAGGCCATTACCTCAAGAGTGGGAAAGAGATTAGAGATTTTCCTAAGGACTCAGACAATAAAGACAAAGAAGTGGCACTTTAAGAGAAAATGGTGACAAAAGAAGAGAACATTGCAGTAGCTCCTCCATATAAACCACCTCCCAGCCCGAAGACATTTTTGCCATATCCTCAGCGCTTTCAAAGGAAGAAATTGGATGATCATTTCATCAAGTTTCTCGGTATCTTTAAGAAGATCCATATCAACATCCGCTTCGCAGACGTTTTGGAACAAATGTCTAACTATGTGAAGTTCATGAATGAGATGAAGTCCAAGAAGTGGAAGCTGGCTGATTTTGAAATAGTAGCACTCACAGAGGAGTGTAGTGCCATCATAAAAAAGAAGCTCCCTCTGAAACTGAAAGATCCTGGCAGCTTTACCATTCTGTGCACTATTGAAAATATATAATTTGGTAAGGCGCTATGCAATTTGGGTGCTAGTATCAATCTCATGTCCTTATCCATCTACAAACAGTTGGGTATAGGTGAGGCAATGCCAACCACAATCACATTATAGTTAGTAGATAGATCCCTCACCTCCCGAGATGAATAGTAGAGGACATGTTGGTTAAAGTGGATAAGTTCTATTTTCCTGATGACTTCCTTGTTCTAGATATGGATGAGCATCATGACGTCCCAATCATCTTTGGGCGACCTTTCTTGGAAACAGGCATAGAAATCATTGATGTGTAGAAAGGTGAACTAACAATGAGAGTTCAAGATGAAGAAATCACCTTCAGTGTTTTTCGAGCCATGCCGAGTCCTCAAGGTGATGAAGAATGTTGCAGGATGGACATTGTAGAAAAACCAATTACAGTAGATGATGACCATGTGTTAGGTGTGTCTCCATATAATCAAGTCAACTCAAAGTGAACCAATAGTCAAGCAACCAACGAACATAGTGAAGCCATGCAAAGAAGAATTTTCACAGCCAGACCTGAAGCCGATCCCAAGGCACTGCAAAAAGAGGAAATCAAGAGTTAGTGCTCACCTAAAGATGATCCCTGGAAAGCTTAAAAAGTGGTCGAGCCAAATTTACCGCATGTCCAGTTTGAAATTTCAAACTGGTGGAAAATTTACAGATCCTGGACCAAAGGTGGATCCAATAGCTGAACCATTAGTAGACCTTGGAGGACTTTCTATTGTTACCTTGCCACAGCCAGCCAAGCAATATTTTTCAAGTCATAATAACTTATTGATACCAAAGAAGAAATCACATGAGACTACTTGGTTTGCTACATTGAATCCATTATGACCACTTAGGTTGTTACGTCTGGTTGGAAACGTTAAACTTAGCTCTAGGAGGGAAGAAACCTTTTCATTTGTTTGTTTTTTTTCGTTACTTTAGTTTTATTTTATTGTGTTATATGCTTGTTTATTAGTTTGCATGTGTATTTATGCAGGTATTAGCGCAAATCATACAGCTCGCGCAACCAAAGTCTGACCCACAAGAGCCTGATCAACTCCATGCATGGTAGTGTTGTTCCTCATTCTTGTTTCTTTATGTTTATCTTAAATAGAGGACAATGCAAGTTTTAAGTTTGGGGTGTGTGTGCATGTAGTGATAGTACTTGTTATATTAAAAAATTATTTTTTTTAGTTATATATAGTAAAACATATGTCCAAATGATGAGTTTGGCTTGCTTTATAATGGAATCATAGAAACGATAAGTGTCTAATTAACTATTATCTGATGCATTGAGTAGGTGATCTAGGTTAGACTCATAAGCACTTAACAGTACGTCTTTAGCAGTAAGAACCTAGGTAGTTGACAAACTGACTGGTTGAAGAAATTTCTTACCGATGAATGTCTGTTTGCTTATGAGGGCTAGTGTTATGAAGTATGTTACGGTTAAAAAAATAAATAAATAAAGAGAGAAAATTTGAAAAAAAAAACAAAAGAAGATGTTAAATCACCTATAACCGATAAGCATGAAGCTACTCATATGCGAGTATTAGGACAGCCATAAGGAGAAATGCTACCTTAAAGGGTAGGTGTGTTGAAAAAAATCATAATATACTGACCAAAGAAAGGCAATTATAGAGCACTTTTAAGATAGATATGTTGGTTTGACCCATCAGATCCCAATTTTTGAGATGAAATCATCGAGTTGGCTTACTTAGAAGTCGAGCTGTGAATGAACCTTCACACACACACATACTGTGAGTCTGACTTAGATGATTTATTCAAGAACTTAGATTTGAGTTGCATTGAGTACGTTGAAGGTTCTCTGATTTCATTGGTAGGCATTCTATAAGGACAATATTATGTGTAACTACCGAGACTATTTTGTTTGCTTTTATAATTTTTGCATGAATGCATGTGTGTGAATGATGTTTGTGGGTGTCATTGTTGTAAGCCCTCATGAGACTATAACTCGTCCACTAGGGTTGTCTGGGGTTTAAAGGCTTGTTGCATATGTTAAATACAATCGTGATCCCTACGAAAGTGGCCTAGTTAATTTTGTTACTTTTGTTTGTTTATTTTTATTTAGTCTTTTGCTCGGGACTTGCAAAATCTTAAGTTTGAGGGTGTTTGATAAGTGTGGTTTATACCCACTTATTCTTGCATTCTTGGCTTACTATTTTGTTAGATTTCGTGTCATTTAATGTGTTTGTAGTTTCTTTTATGTTTATAGATAGGAATCATTAGAACATGGATCTTGGAGTAAATATATGTATTTTGGGACCTTACGAACGCAACGGAAGCACGCGAGAAAGCTGGATACGCGCAGAAACCATTCCCTGAAAAATTGCACTCGCTTCGCGACTCTCATTGTAGCGTCGCGACACCCAGACAAGATGGCGACATACAACTTTCCGGATAGTATGGCGTTGTGACGCCAATTTTGACATCGCGATGCTGCGGCAGAGTTCCAAAATCTTCACAAATCATTATTCTATAAGCACAAGGAATCCAAGACTTTCCTATAAATATAGAAGCTCTTCCAAAACCCTAGGGAGGAGAAAACAATACACAATAAAGAGTTTTAAACACATATTTTAGAGAGATCCAAGGAGGAAGATTGAATAGCAGCAATATGAGACAAATGCAGTGATGTCCGAAGATGAAGGGATTCGATTCGGGTTTTATCTTATAGTTACTTTCTTTAAACTTTAATGATGTCAATTATGTTTTTGACCCTATTTTCATTATTTTTATCTTTGGTCATGAACTAACTCTATTATTCTATAGGATGATGTAGCCTATGTTTGAACCTATGTATTGAATGCCAAATTAATTGTTATGAAGTTTTGATTTAGTTTATTCATATTTTCTTGTGTTTAATACTTCTAATTTTTTGCCACAAATTATGATGATGCATGTTTAGAATCTATCACTTGGGAGAGGGGATTTTGAATAGCATCTAGAGAATATAACTTATGATATTTATAGAGTTTGGGAGAACCTATAATCCCTTTGAAGTCGTTAACCAATAATCACATAACGTAATGAGTTATTGATTAGTAGATTTTTATAGGGATATCTAAGTCAGTATTTGATAATATTTTCACTCGGAACTCGGGAGAATGAGTTAGAATAACGTAGGATTCAAGACTTATAAACTACGAAACTGAATAATAATTGATTGGCAAAACAAAAACATAAGGGATAGTCAGGTGAAATCATACTCTAAAATCTTCCTCATCTTGATTTATCTTAATGTAACGTTTTGATATCTTGCTTATTTAGTTTTTATTTTTAATTTATTTTATTCCAAATTGGTTTCTTAATAAAGTTAAGTTTATTAATTATAGTACTTAGTGCGAGTTTGATTACAATCTATGTGGATTTGACATTCATACTTATTTTTTACTAAAACTTGACACCGTATACTTGCTGTACGATTATCTCGTAACAGGCCACCCGCAAACTGCACTGATTGTTGTATCATATGGATATAGGTCTTGATGTTACAAATGTTGGTTTGAATAGGAGGTGGGACGATGCAGGATTTGAGTCCATCAATTATTGGTATCATCCGGTCTCAAATGAGAATTAGATAAGCCACGTCAAGTGGTTCGGGTTGTTGGTTTTCCTTGATGCATTGTGGTTATCCTTTCAACTATCTGAAATAAAAGAAAAATAAAAAGACAGATAAAAACGAAAAAGGTGGCGCTTAGTTAAACAAGTAGAGTACTTTTCTAATATCAATATTGAAAAATAAAATAAGTCCTCGGCAACAGTGTCAAAAATTTAATCACAATTTTACATAGTACCCAAACGCACGTATCGCTCATGTAATATAGTGACAAAAGAGTTTAATGTCGAACCCACAGTGACTTATTATTTATCCTATGAATTTCTAGAACTATACATACTTTACTAAAACTAAAAAAATGGTTCAATGATTTTGGTTGATTAAGAGTGACTAACTAAAATCTAAAGAAAAATGTAAATAGACTTTTGGAAAGCTTTATGCAAGTGAAAACTCGGAGTTGTAACTGTACCTCAGTATATAACAAATATTTATGCACTTTTCATTCAATTGAGTAATTGTGTTCGATTATTAACACAGAAGTTAAACTATCTACAAGCCTTTCTGATGGTCATGTAGAAATATCTAACTTAATTCAATTACCTATATTCATATAATAGTTAATTTAAGTCAAACTCATTAAGCACGGGTTCTAATATCGGCTACGCATGCCCTACAAGTAAATTCATATCCTGCACGAAAATCAGTTCAATGAATGCGATCACGCGTTACTAATTCACAAGGCTAAACTGATGAGTGGAAAATATATCAATATTTACCGCCCCTTTAACTTAATATTTTGTTTAGTTTCTCGGGTTTGATGAACGTTTTGATGTGTTTTAGTTTATTTTGCAGATGAAATAATATCGGATCTCAATGAAATCATTTAGGACGAAATATGGGTCAAATAAGGGCAATTATTGGACTTGATATTTTAATTTTGGAGATTGGAAACTTGAAAGGGCGTTTTTGACGAAGTGCAGTTTTGGAAATTCCAGTTTTGCGCATCTGTCGTATTTTGGGCATAACTTTTTACTCCGATATCGGATTGAGCAGATTCAAGTTCCAGATTAAAGAAGAATCAAAGATCTACAGCTTTGAAAGACAAAATAATTTCGAATTCTGAGATTTCATGCCCGAAATTTATTAACCATCCAGAAGTGTGTTGTGTGTAATTATTAAAGTCACTTCCAATCATTTTCAAAGCAAAAAATAAATTAATAAATAAATAATAAAAATTATCAAATCATCACCAAACATGATAAGATATTAGTGGAGCAATTAATAATGGATTTGGTGGAGCAATTAGTGGAGCAATTAATAATTGATTTGGTGGATGATTTGATGGAGGCAAAATTTTGCCTATAAATACCAAGCCATTTCATTTGTAAAATTCATACTTTCTTTTAAGGAATTCCTTAAGAATACTAAGAAGATTGTATCTTGTTTGTTTATTTACAGCTTTCAGTAATTAATTTCCGCTTTCACACTTTCTTTTCTTTACTTTTCAGTTTTTACTTTCCGCAATTTACTTTTACGCACAATACTTTTCTTTCTTTAATTTTCAGTTTTTACTTTTGAGTAATTTACTTTCAGCAATTTACTTTCAGCAATTTACTTTTCAGCAATTTACTTTCAGCAATTTACTTTCAGAAATTTACTTTTCAGTAATTTACTTTCAGCATTTAATTTTCAGTATTTAATTTAAGCATTTACTTTCAGCATTTACTTTTCAGTATTTAATTTTCAGTATTTTACTTTATGTCTTTTATTTTATTTAAGTTTTTTTTACTACCCGTAATATGTGTCGTAACTAAGCCAGTTATCTGGGGTTGTGATGAAATCCAATATCACCGGTTTATAATGGGTTAGATTATAGCTTGGGTAATATAAAGATTTATTTATTGAGGCTTAATCTTAATGTTTTTTCATTAACTGGTCATTAATAAAATTGAACTGGGAAACTTAAAATGAACTAAACATAGGGATTTTAAGTTTAAGACCTTAGACTCAATAGTCCACGATCTTCCTTGAGGATAGATAACCCTTTAATAGATTTTCTTACAGGATAGACATATACCTGTCGGGCGGGGGTAGCCATAATTGGAACTTAAACTTAATGAATCCAGATAATTTGGTTGACATAGACATATGGTTCAATTGGGTTAAACTTGGTATTTGTTTGTCTGACCATCGACAGAGGCTTTCACATAATTTAGTGTTCCAGGTTAATAAATCAATATATTACCCAACTTTAAGAGAACCACTTCATCTTTAAAATGATATTGGAAGAAATCACAACCCTAGATAGTTTTTAATATTGAATTTTCTTAAAACCTACTTTCGAACAATTTTATACTTTGTTTTTAAATTTAGAATCGTCACCATTTCAAATCAATCAAACAACACTGTTAGATACTAGTAATCATTTGACCTCATAAAATTAATAGATTAGATATTAAGTCCTCGTGGGATCGATATTTTTATACTACTTGAACGATATGTGCGCTTACGTTATACGTGTGTGTTTACGCCGGTCAAGTTTTTGGCGCCGTTGCCGGGGACTTATTTATCTTTCACTATTAATTTTGGGGTTAGATACGTTACTTGTATCTAATTTCTTTTTACTTATTGTTTTTGTTTTCTTGTTTTCAGGTTCTCAGAAACTACATGAGACGAACCAGAAGCTTTGAACTCTGATCGCTTGACCCAGAAATTGAAAGAACCATCAGACAGTTGAGAAGGGAAAGGCGAGAAGGCCAAGAAGCTTTAGTCAACATGGAACCTGAACCGTTGAGGTTGCACCACCAATTCCCATTCGAGACAGAACCATTCCGGTCGTTGACAGACTCATTTCCTGTATTGTACTTCCTCCCTTACCAGAAAATGCGTGTGACATCAAAACATGCATTCAGATGATTCAGCAGTCAGTTCAGTTCGGGGGGAATGCAACTGAATATCCTAATGCCCACATCAGTAACTTCCTGGAAGTTTGCGGCACTTTCAACTACAACAGAGCATCAGAAGAAGCAATGAGACTGCGTGTTTTCCCATACTCCTTGAAGGACAGAGCTAAAGCTTGGCTACATTCACTACCAGCAGGTTCTATCACAACTTGGAACACTTTAGCCACCAAATTTCTTGCAAAGTATTTTCCACCAGCCAGAACCGAAAAGCTGAGGAATGACATCACATCCTTTGTACAACAAGATTCAGAATCCCTCTGTGAATCTTGGGAAAGGTACAAAGATTTGCTCCAGAAATGTCCTCACCATGAGATTCCAAAATGGCTTCAACTCCAAACATTCTATAATGGATTTTCTGAATAATGAGAACCACAATCGATGATGCTGCTGGAGGAGCTTTAATGGCAAAAGGAGAAGATCAAGTCTGGGAACTAATCGAAGAAAGGAGCATGATCCAAAGAATTGCAGGAATTTATGAAGTTGGAGCCAACACAACACTGAATTCCAAGCTGGATGTGATTTGCAAAAATCTGGAAACTCTTAACATAAAAGTTAATGGTGGATCCACAAGTTCACCAATTAGAGGAGCACCTGAGTCAGAATCTTTCAACCAACATAAAGAAACGGTGAATTATGTCAATAATTTCAACAGACAGAGGAACAATCCATATTCAAACACCTACAACACAGGGTGGAGGAATCATCCCAATTTCGCATGGAGCAACAATTCAGGGCAAATGAACAATCCACCACCCGGATTCCAACAACAGAACAAAAGCCAGGAACAGGCAAATGAACCAGGAATAACAGAATTGTTGACCCACTTGAAAAATATAGAAGCAAAACACGACTCTCAAGCAGCAAGATATGATGATATGTTTCAATCTCAAGCAACAAGATATGATGCTATGTTTCAATCCCAAGCAGCATTAATTCAAAGTCAATCAGCTTCTATTAAAGCACTGGAGAATCAAATTGGACAACTGGCCAATGCTCATAGTTACAGACCGTCAGGTACTCTTCCTAGAAACACAGAGCCAAATCCAAGGAACATGGGGAAGGAGCAATGACATGCCATCATGTTAAAAAGCGGTACTGAAATCAAAAAAGATGTTGGAATCGAGGCAACAACAATTGAAGATTTTCCAAAAGAAACAAAGCAACAGATGAAGGAAAAAAAAGCAAAGGAAAAAGAACAGATCACTCCACCTCCACCTTTTCCTCAGCGTCTACAGAATAATAACTGGACAAGCAGTTTGTTCGATTCTTGGAGGTGTTCAAAACTGCATATCAACATTCCATTTGCAGAAGCGTTGGAACAAATGCCCAGCTATGCCAAATTCATGAAAGACATTCTTTCACGAAAGCGGAGATTGGGAGATTATGAGATAGTAGCATTATCAGAAGAATGCAGCGCCATCATTCAGAGAAAACTTCCTCCAAAGTTGAAAGATCCTGGCAGTTTCACTGTTCCTCCACCATAGGAGAACATGACTTCGGTAAGGCTCTGTGTGATTTAGGTGCTAGTGTTAACTTGATGCCTTTTTCTATTTTCAGGAAACTGCAGATTGGAGAAACAATGCCCAGTTCAGTCTCACTACAATTTGCTGATAGAACGCTCGTATTTCCAAGAGGCGTAGTTGAGGATGTGCTGGTCAAGGTTGAAAAATTCATTTTCCCAGCAGATTTTATTGTCCTTGATATGGAGGAAGATGCAGATGTGCCAATCATCATCGGGAGACCATTCTTGGCTACAGGTCGAACCATTATT